>SJYX01006140.1:275532-307085 GCA_006410675.1 Oreotragus oreotragus | reverse complement strand
TTAATAGAATATTTCCCTGTTCACGGGAACCTGAAATTCATTTTGTCTAGCTTCTTTTATATATAATTTGTAAGCACCTACAATTAAGTCAATTAAATAGAGCTCTTTATAAATTTAATTTTGACAATACTTTCCAGAGGTAGAGCTATCTCATATGTATATAGGTACACAAGCATGTAAACAAGAAATACTAGAGCTCTCATAGCTTCTCTTTAAAAAACTGTTATGAACTGGGTATTACAGTATAAACTTGTGCTGTGTTAAGTCGCTGTAGTTGTGTCCGACTCTTTGTGACCCTATGGACTGTAGCCNAGGTACACAAGCATGTAAACAAGAAATACTAGAGCTCTCATAGCTTCTCTTTAAAAAACTGTTATGAACTGGGTATTACAGTATAAACTTGTGCTGTGTTAAGTCGCTGTAGTTGTGTCCGACTCTTTGTGACCCTATGGACTGTAGCCTGCCAGGCTCCTCTGTCCATGGGATTTTCCAGGCAAGAATACTGGAATGGGTTGCCATTTCCTCCTCCAGGGGATCTTCCCAACCCAGGGATTGAACTGAGGTCTCTTAGTTCTCCTGCACTGGCAGGTGGAAGCCCCACCAATATAAACTTACTAGCTTACAAAGGGGGGAAGGCAATGGCACCCCACCCCAGTACTCTTGCCTGGAAAATCCCATGGACGGAGGAGCCTGGTGGGCTGCAGTCCATGGGGTCACTAAGAGTCGGACACAACTGAGCGACTTCACTTTCACTTTTCACTTTCATGCATTGGAGAAGGAAATGGAAACCCACTCCAGTGTTCTTGCCTGGAGAATCCCAGGAATGGGGGAGCCTGGTGGGCTGCCATCTATGGGGTCGCACAGAGTCGGACACGACTGAAGCGACTTAGCAGCAGCAGCAGCAGCAGCAGCTTACAAAGAACAGTAGGAATACATTAAAGTTGCTTTCATCTAAGTAAAGCCTTAGTCATCATTTATTCTTGATGAACCCTTAGGAAGCTTATGAATTAAAGTTTGGCAGAGGGAGCATTTCCAGTAGTTATGAGGTTGTTTTAAATGTTATTCCTGCATCCTTTTTTCCCCCTTTAGTTTCAAGTAACACAAACTGACTAGATAAACTCCAGAGAGCCCAGGTAGATTATTTGCATCTCAAAGGCACAAGAAGAGAAATGCAAATTCATCCTCTAACCGCTTATACAAAACCCAGCCATCTTGGGCTATTTTCAGGGAACTTCTTTTCCAGTTACCAAATATCCGCTTCTATTTAAACAAACAAATAACAGTAATCATCTGTTCACATTTGCATGTCCCACTTTCAGCAAAACCAGGAAGAGAGAAAGGGATTTGGACTCAAATGTGAGATACTCATTCATGTACATAGACACTCCCCTAAGATAAAAGTAATTGCAAAAGGCCCTATGATATGGGCTTCCCTGATAGCTCAGTTGGTAAAGAATCTGCCTGCAATGCAGCAGACCCTGGTTCCAGAAGATCCACTGGAGAAGGGATAGGCTACCCACCTCAGTATTCTTGGGCTTCCCTTGTGGCTCAGCTGGTAAAGACTCTGCCTGCAGTGCATGAGACCTGGGTTTGATCTCTGGCTTGGGAAGATCCCCTGGAGAAGGGAAAAGCTACCCACTCCAGTATTTTGGCCTGGAGAATTCCACAAACTGTATAGTCCATGGGGTTGCAGAGTCAGACAAGACCTTTGCTTTCACTATGACATAATAGCTGAGCCATTAGCTGTTAAGATCTTAGGGAATCCTTTTCTTTCATTAATGGGAGGCATTTTCTTTCATTAATGGGAACATCTCTTAGTTTTGCAAAAATACCTCAAGGGACTATAAGATGGAACAGAGCTCTGATCATCCATACTTAATTATTCATGGCTGGTGTTATCAAATGTCAAGGAAACAATTCAAATCAGTCTCTCAGGGTCACAGTTCCCTAGTTCCAAAAGGGAAGATTCCCAACCAATGCCCCATCAGTCCAAAAGGGGAGAAACCCAATCAATGCCCCCCAAAGATGAAGCTGAATGAATATGTCTGTGTACACATTATACCTGTGAGATATTTCTACCTCTTAAAAGTATTATAAAAATTGAATTTATAAAGAGTGCAAGTTAAAGGTAATGGCTTACAAATTAAATATATATTAAAAAAAAACTGACCAAAATGACTTTCAGGTTCACATGAAGTGGGGAATTTTAATATTAAGTTGTTATCCGGTCTTAAAGTTCATTGATCTAACTAATTAGACATATGTTTAGTCATCAACATTAAGCGTAATACTTTATTGTACTTAGGTCTAATAAAAGTCAAATAAGGCCTTATTATATCTGTTGCAAGGGAAAAAATGATATGATGAAACTTTAAAGTAAATGGAAATGAGATAAGTATTTTTGGGTTGGGACTTTCCTGGTGGTCCAGCAATTGATACTTTGCCTTCTAATGCAGGGGGTGCAGGTTCAACCCCTGGTCAGTAAGCTAAGATCCCACATGCCTTGTGGTCAAAAAAAAAAAAATCAAAACATAAGACTAGAAATATGTAACAAATGCAATAAAGACTTTAAAAAAATTGTTCAAAACCAAAGGAAAAAAAAAGTTTTGGGGTAAACTCTTTAAAATTAACTGTTTTAGAAATGTCTACCCAAAGAAAGGCAATGCCAAAGAATGCTCAAACTACTGCACAATTGCACTCATCTCATATGCTAGTAAAGTAATGCTCAAAATTCTCCAAGCCAGGCTACAGCAATACGTGAACCGTGAACTCCCTGATGTTCAAGCTGGTTTTAGAAAAGGCAGAGGAACCAGAGATCAAATTGCCAACATCCACTGGATCATGGAAAAAGCAAGAGAGTTCCAGAAAAACATGTATTTCTGCTTTATTGACTATGCCAAAGCCTTTGACTGTGTGGATCACAATAAACTGTGGAAAATTCTGAAAGAGATGGGAATACCNAGACTCTTTTGTTGACCATGATGGCTACTCCATTTCTTCTGAGGGATTCCTGCCCACAGTAGTAGATATAATGGTCATCTGAGTTACATTCACCCATTCCAGTCCATTTTAGTTCGCTGGTTCCTAGAATGTCAATGTTCACCCTTGCCATCTCTTGTTTGACCACTTCCAATTTGCCTTGATTCATGGACCTGACATTCCAGGTTCCTATGCAATATTGCTCTTTACAGCTTCGGACCTTGCTTCTATCACCAGTCACATCCACACCTGGGTATTGTTTTTGCTTTGGCTCCATCCCTTCATTCTTTTTGGGGTTATTTCTCCACTGATCTCCAGTAGCGTGTTGGGCACCTACTGACCTGGGGAGTTCCTCTTTCAGTATCCGATCATTTTGCCTTTTCATACTGTTCATGGGGTTCTCAAGGCAAGAATACTGAAGTGGTTTGCCATTCCCTTCTCCAGTGGACCATTTTCTGTCAGACCTCTCCACCATGACCCGCCCATCTTGGGTAATCAATTATAGAGGTAATCAAGTTAAAACTAGGTTGTTAAGGTGGACCCTCCCAATATGACTGGTATCCTTATAAAAAGCGGAAACATGGACAGAGGGAAAATGATACAAAGACACACATGAGAATGCCATCTGAAGGTGGGGTGATGCATCTACAAGCCAAAGAACGCATGAGGCAATCAGAAGCTAGGACAGAGCATGGAATCGTCCCTGCCCTAGACCTTCAGAGGGAGCACGGCCTTGCTGATACCTTGAGTTTCGATTTAAAGTCTCCAGACCCATGAGACAATGAGTTTCTGTTGTTCTAAGCCACCTAGTGTGCGGTACTTCATGATGGCAGCCTTAATGTTTTGGTCTGAATGTTTGGGTTGCCCCACCCTGGGCTGGCCCAATTCATATGTTGCAGTCCTAATGCCCAATATGATGGTATCAATAGGCAGGGCCTTTGGGAAGTGCTTAAGGTGAAGCCTTCAAGAATGTGATTAGTGTCCTTATAAAAAGATCCAGAGAGACCTCTAGCTCCTCCCACCATGTAAGGACACAGTGAGAAGGTACCAGATATGAACTAGTAAGTGGACCCACATCAGAAGGTGAACACACTGGCATCCTGATCTTGGGACTTTCCATTTTAACTCATTTTAACTGTGTGCAATAATTTTCTGTTTTTTTTACAAGCTACCTGGCCTGTGGTATTTTGTTATACAAGTCCAAATGGATTAAGACACTTAGGAAATGAATACAGGCTCCTTCCAGTGATGATAAACCATGCTACTGGTAAGAGACAATACCACAGTCTATGTTAAAATGGTACAGTAGTTTAATCCCTAGACTCCAAGACAACAGAGGTGAAGGGTCTGATTCTGTAGAAACTGGTTGTTTCCTACTGTAGCCTAGAAGATTTGTTTAGATCCAACAAAGTTGATTTTGTAATTTATAATGCATACACACCACACACACACACACACACACACACACACTCATGTACCCAGATATTCATTCCTTTCTTCAGTTTTCTGGCATTTCCAAGTTTGTAGTAAAAGTTTCAGTATGAATTTTTCCTCTTGTCTGCAGTGGATCAGACATCACACCTGAGCAGCCTTAAGGAACCCATTCAGATTTTAGGAGAACCAGACACTCATCCTAAGGAGACAGAAAGAATTGCTGATACTCTCACAGGGAGTGTTTCTGTGTTAAAAAAGTTTAGAAGGTGGAGATAGAGCTCCTGAAATTGAATTCAAAAGACTTATTTAGGAAGGCCCGTGTTAGCAGGTTTTGCCCGATGGAGATTCAACAGTGGATGACAAGAGCAGGACTGGAGACAACTGCTTCTTCTGGAGGAGGGGCAGCCTTACGCAGACTGCTATGGAATTCACCAGAAGCTCTTTTATGTTGAACTTTTTTCAGGATCCAACCTTACAAATAAACCTAAACAAAATAGAAGGAGATGATTATAAGTCAACTGACTTTAACCTGATGAAACTTCTCTAAGTAGAAATATATAAATACACACAAAGAAAAGCACTTTGATTCATATTGGTACTCTCAGGATATCTGCATACTCTCATTTTTCAGCTAAGTTAAGAATCAACTTTTGACTATCGCAATACTGTATCAGCAACTCCTGGGTAACCAAGTCGTCTAACTCTTGGTCATTTCATGGTTCTTTACCACTTCCACTAGAGATAGTCAAGAAGGTGAAAGGAAGTAAAATTACAACTGAGCCATCTGGTACCTTTATGATAATGAAAGGTTTAGTGAGATAGGAAGCACAAACCACAGCCTGGGATGGGGTTTAAATTAACTGTGGATTCAAATTATTCATGATCTTCCTCTTGCTTCTTTTATCCATCATTCCTGCAAAAGCTGGCACTTAAGGGAAAAATGAATTTCTTAAACAAGACACAAAAGCATTAACTGTAAAGGAAAAAATTTAATAAATGTCAATATATTTACATCAAAAACTTCTGTTCATAAAAAGATAACATAGCAAATAAAAGGCAACTTACATATTCTAGGAGATATGTGCAGCTTATATAGTCAACAAAAAGATTAGTTTAATAAAAATATAGATAAAGAATTCCTATAAACCAATTTAAAAAGTGAGAAAAAAACAATAAAAGAGGCTGAACAAATAGGAATTTTTCAGAATGGGAGACAAATATGATTAATAAATATATCAGGAAAATGCAACTTAAGATCACACTGATATACCATTTTACAACCATTTGATTGACAAAAATCAAGAAGTTTGATTTTATCAATTGTTGGAAAAAATAGATCAAGAGAATCTCATCTATTGCTGATAGGAATGTAATTTGTTACAGCTTGAGAAAATAATCTGGCATTCCTCTGTAAGGGTGAACACTCTTACACCCCACAACCCAGAAATTTCACTCCTAAGTATAGGCCAAGCTCTTACCCATATATACCAGCAGAAGACATGAATAAGAATGTTCATAGTAGCCCCATTCATAATAGTCAGACTTCTACCATTAGAGGAGGAGATAAAATTCATTGTGGTATAGTCACACAATGGAATGTTATACTGTAGTAAATGAACAAGCTACAGAACCAACAACATGTGTGAACTTCAGTTATATGAAGCTGAGTGGGAAAAAAAAAATCAAATCCCAGAAAAGCACATACAGTACAATCTCTTTTCTATAAAGTTCAAAAACAAACACCTAAACAATATATTACTTAGACACACATATATTCTTAATAAAACTTAACAAAATAAGGTATAAAGGAATGAAAACCACAAAATTCGAGATCACAGTTACTTCTGAAGGAAAAATAGAAGGATGAGAAGGGGAAAAGTAATTAGGTAGGGATATAATATTATTAAGAGTCTGGTTCTTGTTTGATTGAAAATTTCAAGATGTTTGTTATTAAACTAGAAAAAATAAACACATTAGTGAATGAGTAAGTAAAAGATTGCCTTTCATGTAAATACTAATAATGACTGTATATATCCTACATCAAGGATTCTAACTAACTCAAACATGTGAATCTGAGCTCCATTAAAATAAAAAGAAAAAAAAATAGACAAAAAGTATTGGATATCTAAATTAACTTTTCTAAGTCTGAAGCTACTGAAGATGAGGCTTCCAGGACCCATCACTTGCAAAGGCCCTGTGAGAGCTGACAATATACAAAGTTACTGATTACAACAGTATTTGCAAGAGCAAAAGACAGAAAATATCCATGTCCAATATCTCCAACTCCAATCCAGGACCATAGGGTTCATTCTCATTTGCACTTTTTCCATATCTGGAACTCCTCTGATGTGAGAAACCTGGTTCCCAGCCTGTGCAGATGCCACCCTTTCCCTGTGGGCTCCTACACCCATGCTGTTCCCCATGTGAACTCTACCCTTTCCCTACTTGGACTCTGACATCCTGTGCTGGGCCACTGCCCTGTGCCGACATCCTTTACTCCACTCAGGTTACTAGACAGCGACGGGCTGTTGTAACCATCCCTCCCCATGGCCCTGCCCTCACCCCTGAGCCTACCACGCCCCACCCCGACTCTCCCTAATAGCTTTAGAAATATTTAAGAAGAAAGGAAGGGGTGAAATGGAAGGAAGAAGAAAAAGGGAAGAGAATGGGAAGAACCTCTCTATTTTTTCTGCACTAATGATAGCATAAATACAGTCACTGTCCTGTATCTTGTATTTTTTGTTCAGTATATAGTAATGACATATAGCTCCATATCATACCAAAAGAGTTCCCTTATTCTTATTGGTTGTTTAATTGCTCAGTTGTGTCCCACTCTTTGTGACCCCATGGACTGTAGCCTGCCAGGTTTCTCTGTCCATGGGATTTCCCAGGCAAGAATGCTGGAGTTGCTTGCCATTTTCTTCCACAATAATTTTTTTTCCACACACAATATAGTATATGGATGAACTGTGGTCTCTTTCGCTAGTCTCCTATTGCTAGATATCTATGTTTGGCCAATCTTTGGCTAGGTCAAATAACACGCATGAGTAGCACAAATACTAGAACTCTAGAGCAACCTTAGGGCCTTCCCAGGTGGCTCAGTGGTAAAGGATCTGCCTGCCAAGCAGGAGACGTGAGTTCAGTCCATGGGTCGGGAAGATTCCCTGGAGAAGGGAACGGCAACCTATTCCAGTATTCTTGCCTGGGGAATCCCGTGGACAGAGGAGCCTGGCAGGGGGCCCATGGGGTCCCAGTTGAGTCAGATAAGACTTAGAGACTAAACAACAGAGCAACCTTACACACGTTGTAATGTTGAGCACATGTTAGTACACCTTTGGAATAAAGTCCTGAAGATGGGTCAAAAGGCACATGACCATAACTTTGAGAGATACTGGCAAACAATGAGTAAGAATAGCTTGTTCTCAGAATTAAGAATTTCTGGGCATGCATGTGTTAAAAAACCAAACCAAACCACACCAACTCCACCCCTCCCCAAACAAAAACACCCCAAACAGCTGAAACCAAACTTAAAATAGCAAGTGGCAGCTTCTTACCTGTTGCCTCTGAGTATAGAGTCTTCTCATCAACACTTCGAACATTACAGGAAAGAAACAGTTTCCTCCCCTCAAGTTTATCAAGTTGGCTATTTATCACAACAACAGAACAAAGAGGAACAGGTCTGCAGAACAAAAAAGGGAAAAAAAAATTAGTTTTTATCAGATTTATGTCACACTGAGAGATGATCAAGTGCATGACAGGGGTGGAAATTTATGACACTTGGGTATCAGTGGGTACTGACTGTCTTAGATAAACTGCTCCTAATGTGGGGCTGACATCACCAGCCGCTTACACTCCCTTGCTCCCAAGCACAACTGCACTCAGGTGGCTCCTGGGCATCCAGTCCCAGCCTGCTGTTGTGGGTTACGTTCAAAGAGATCACCAGGGATTCCAGCTCTGTGATGGCAGGGACTGTCCCATCTCAAGGGAGCTGAAATCATTTAAAGAAATGAAAATAGGGCCATGGAATGGTCACTGTCACTAGAAAGAACACTGAATAACAAATTGCTGGTATTAGCTTAGTGTGCTAAGTCAGAGCTGTCCAACAGAAATGATGACAGAAATGATGAGCCACAGCTGAGCTGTCCAACATGGTTGCCAGAGATGGCTACTGAGCATTCAAAATATGGCTATTGTGAATGAGAAAATAAGTCTTTAGTTTAGTTTCAATTCAGTTCAGTTCAGTTCAGTCGCTCAGTCGTGTCTGACTCTTTGTGACCCCATGAACCGCAGCACGCCTACAGGTCTGCAGAACAAAAAAGGGAAAAAAAAATTAGTTTTTATCAGATTTATGTCACACTGAGAGATGATCAAGTGCATGACAGGGGTGGAAATTTATGACACTTGGGTATCAGTGGGTACTGACTGTCTTAGATAAACTGCTCCTAATGTGGGGCTGACATCACCAGCCGCTTACACTCCCTTGCTCCCAAGCACAACTGCACTCAGGTGGCTCCTGGGCATCCAGTCCCAGCCTGCTGTTGTGGGTTACGTTCAAAGAGATCACCAGGGATTCCAGCTCTGTGATGGCAGGGACTGTCCCATCTCAAGGGAGCTGAAATCATTTAAAGAAATGAAAATAGGGCCATGGAATGGTCACTGTCACTAGAAAGAACACTGAATAACAAATTGCTGGTATTAGCTTAGTGTGCTAAGTCAGAGCTGTCCAACAGAAATGATGACAGAAATGATGAGCCACAGCTGAGCTGTCCAACATGGTTGCCAGAGATGGCTACTGAGCATTCAAAATATGGCTATTGTGAATGAGAAAATAAGTCTTTAGTTTAGTTTCAATTCAGTTCAGTTCAGTTCAGTCGCTCAGTCGTGTCTGACTCTTTGTGACCCCATGAACCGCAGCACGCCAGACCTCCCTGTCCATCACCAACTCCCGAAGTTCACCCAAACCCATGTCCATTGAGTCGGTGATGCCATCCAACCATCTCATCCTTTGTCATCCCCTTCTCTGCCTGCCCTCAATCTTTCCCAGCATCAGGGTCTTTTCAAATGAGTCAGCTCTTCGCATCAGGTAGCCAAAGTATTGGAGTTTCAGCTTCAGCATCAGTCCTTCCAATGAATATTCACGACTGATTTCCTTTAGGATGGACTGGTTGGATCTCCTTGCAGTCCAAGGGACTCTCAAGAGTCTTCTCCAACACCACAGTTCAAAAGCATCAATTCTTCAGCACTCAGCTTTCTTTATAGTCACATCCATACATGACTACTGGAAAAACCATAGTCTTGACTAGACGGATCTTTGTTGGCAAAGTAATGTCTCTGCTTTTTAATATGCTGTCTAGCTTGGTCATAACTTTCCTTCCAAGGAGTAAGCGTCTTTCAGTTTCAATTAATTTATATTTAAATTTATATAGCTATATGTGTCTACTGGCTATATGTGTCTATAGTCAACTCTGGGAATCTTAGAGAGGGTGCTGTAGTGAAAAATATTATCTCTTTAAAAGTAAAATTTTAGTTGGTAGAAACACAATGTAGAGCAGGGAGATGTGTTTTATGTTCCTGTAGTACCACCTTGTGGATGAAGGAACTACTCCATGTGGAAAGGAAATGAACGTTCTGATTACCCTTCTGTCCAGTTTTTGTTCCCATTAGCTTTTCTTAAACTTCTTGATGAAAAAACTGAGCTTTGCCAATCCAGTATTTACTAAGACCCAGGGGACATTAGGTGTTCTTGCCTGCTCAGCATCTTCCTTTCCTACTAACATCACTCCTTTCATTTATCCATCTGTTCTACCTCTCACCACTCATCCACACACCCACTCCCTTTTCTTTGGGGAATCAGCCCCATTTAGAACCCATGTATGTTGACTAGGGTTGACAGCTGACTTTTATCCCCACACCCCCTGACCCCCCCACAGTGCCTGGTTGTGCATATGAGCATGAGCTGAGACTATCAACCCTGGAACTTGTGCTAGAGCCCTTGGGGCTGGGTTCTTTTTCTGCTTGAGTTGCTAGGCTTGCAAGATACAAGCCTGCCTGTTAGCTGTGGCACTAAACTGGGAAAGGCTACCCAAGGATGGAGAAAGTTTAAAGGAAAGTGTGGCTGAGACACAGACACAGATTCCTAATGGCATCATTGAATGCCTGCGCCCAGACATATCTGTCTTCACCATGCAAGCCAATACATTACTTTTTTCCTTGCACTATTGTGAATTAAGAGGTCTGTCCTTTAGAATGAAAAGTTCCTTGTTTAATAAGAGAGAGTAAGAGAAAGGAGAAATACAAAATAATATAACTGTTTATAGAATATAATTTTCTTAGTGCAACTAATACTTAGGCACAGATAAGCTTGATTGGCTTATAGGCTTATAGGCTTCATATAATTTTATTTATCCAGTTTTATTAGACAACTTACTTAGATGTGTGTTAGAAGCAAAAAGAAAGATAATAGAGATACAAGCAAATTTTAAAAATAAAAGAGAAAACATACATATACAACAGAGAGGCTTAAAAAGTTAAATAGTGAATCTGACAAACAGATCAAGAAAACAGAGAAAGCATAAATAAATAAAGCAGAAAAACATTTACTGCTTTATTGACTAAGCCAAAGCCTTTGACTGTGTGGATCACAACAAACTGTGGAAAATTCTTAAAGAGGTGGGAATGCCAGACCACCTGATGCCTCCTGAGAAACCTGAATGCAGGTCAGGAAGCAACAGTTAGAACTGAACATGGAACAACAGACTGGTTCGAAACTGGGAAAGGAGTACATCAAGGCTGTATATTATCTCCCTGATTATTTAACTTATACGCAGAGTACATCATCAGAAATGCTGGGCTGGATGAAGCACAAGCTGAAATCAAGATAGCTGCAAGAAATATAAAAAACCTCAGATATTCAGATGACACCACCCTTATGGCAGAAAGCAAAGAAGAAGTAAAGTGCCTCTTGATGAAAGTGAAAGAGGAGAGTGAAAAAGTTGGCTTAAAGCTCAACAGTCAGAGAACTAAGACCATGGCATCTGGTCCCATCACTTCATGGGAAATAGATGGGGAAACAATGGAAACAGTGACAGAATTTATTTTGGGGGCTCCAAAATCACTACAGATGGTGACTGCAGCCATGAAATTTAGACGCTTGCTCCTTGGAACAAAAGATATGACAGCATATTAAAAAGCAGAGACATTACTTTGCCAACAAAGGTCCATCTAGTCAAGGCTATGGTTTTTCCAGTGGTCATATATGGATGTGACTATAAAGAAAGCTGAGTGCCGAAGAATTGATGCTTTTGAACTGTGGTGTTGGAGAAGATTCTTGAGAGTCTCGTGGACTGCAAGGAGATCCAACCAGTCCATCCTAAAGGAAATCAGTCCTGAATATTCATTGGAAGGACTGATGCTGAAGCTGAAGGTCTAATACTTTGGCCACCTGATGGGAAGAGCCAATTCATGGGAAAAGATCCTGATGCTGGGAAAGATTGAAGGCAGGAGGAAAAGGGGACGACAGAGGATGAGATGGTTGGATGGCATCACCAACTCAATGGACATGAGTTTGAGTAAGCTCCAGGAGTTGGGGATGGACAGGGAGGCCTGGCGTGCTGCAGTACATGGGGTCGCAAAGAGTCAGACATGACTGAGTGACTGAACTCAATTGACTGAATTGGGACCAAAAAAGACATAACTAAGTACTTAACTGAGGTAAGAAAAATTGGGAACACTATTAATAATTTCATGTTAATACATTTAAAAACTCAGATGAAATGGAAAAAGTTGAAAAAAAAAGTTATTGAAGTTGACAAAAAAAAAAAAAAANCGTATTACTCAGCCATTAAAAAGAATACATTTGAATCAGTTCTAACGAGGTGGATGAAACTGGAGCCGATTATACAGTGAAGTAAGCCAGAAAGAAAAACACCAATATAGTATACTAACACATATATATGGAATTGAGAAAAATGGTAACGATAACCCTGTATGCGAGACAGCAAAAGAGACACAGATGGATAAACAGTCTTTTGGACTCTGTGAGGGAGGGAGAGGGTGGGATGATTTGGGAGAATGACATTGAAACATGTATAATATCATATAAGAAATGAATCACCAGTCCAGTTTTGATGCAGTATACAGGATGCTTGGGGCTGGTGCACTGGGATGACACAGAGGGATGGAATGGAGAGGAAGGTGGGAGGGGGGTTCAGGATTGGGAACACCTGTACACCTGTGGCAGATTTATGTTGATGTATGGCAAAATCAATACAGTATTGTAAAGTAAAATAAAGTAAAATAAATAAATAAAATTTAAAAAGAAATTAAAAATAAAATAAGGATACATAATTATGTAAAAGCACCAATTAGAAATATTACAGTGATAGCCCTTAAGATGAAAACTTGGTAGATGGTCACAGATCAAGCATAGCTGGAAAAAAATTAGTGCACTACAAGATCAAGCTGAAGAAACTTCCTAGGGTTAGGCACAAAAACAGAGAACATGAGGAAACAGTTTTGCAGCTGCTGCTGCGGAGTTGCTTCAGTCGTGTCCGACTCTGTGCGACCCCATAGACAGCAGCCCACCAGGCTCCTCTGTCCCCGGGATTCTCTAGGCAAGAACACTGGAGTGGGTTACCATTTACCTCCCCAATGCATGAAAGTGAAGAATGAAAGTGAAGTTGCCCATTCGTGTCCGACTCTTCACGACCCCATGGACTGCAGCCTCCCAGGCTCCTCCGTCCATGGGATTTGCCAGGCAAGAGTACTGGAGTGGGTTGCCATTGCCTTCTCTCAGTTTTGCAGTAGACAGATCCAGAAGGCAAAAATGCATCTAATAGAAAAGCTGAAGAAGGAAATTACAGGGAAAAAAGTGATTAATCAATATTTCTGATCAAATGGCTCATACGTCTCCAAACTGAGGAAAATTGTTTTCAGAGAGAAAAATTGAACCACCTGTGAGGTTGGAATAAAGGTAAACAAAACCTGTCTTTGTGAAACACCACAGACTCTGGGATCAAGACAGAATCTCAAAAGACATGGTCAAGGAAATAGAAATTACTTAAAGATTGACAGGATATGTCTCAACAGCAATAACAGGTGTCTGGAGATGTCTGTTAAATTTTTTGAATTCCATGTTCAGTATTGACAGTGAAATAAAGATGTTTTCAGGCATACAAGGACTTGGAAAGTTGACCACATAGAGACCATGTTTAGAGGAAAACAGGGGCATGTTTTTGAGAGTGAGGAAAACAGAACCCAGAAAGATGCAAAACACCAAATACACATTTATGAGTATTGACTTTAGAGTAAAGGATACATTTTCTCTGTTTTATAAGCAGCCATATTTGGTATTCACATAACACCAGACACCAGGTGGTATCAGAGAAGGTGTGTTCTGGAGGGGGAAGGCAACACTTGGAGGAAGGTGAGGGCATATGAAAGGTCTTCTTTTGTTCAAGAGGATGTTAGAGTTACCGATTCATTGATAGTTTTGCTAGAAAAATATGTGTATAATTACATGCATTAGAACTTTAAGGGAGAAATAAAATATATAGGTACAAAAGAGTAGAGTGAAAATTCTATATATGATAATAATGCAGAAAAAAAGTACAAAGGAAAACATAACATGAACTATCAGAACAAAATAAGTCCCAGTTTGTCAGTAATCAGAATAAATATGAATGAAAAAAACTCAAACATTAAAAATAGGAAGTTCCCTGGTGGCCTAGTGGTTAAGATTCTGGGCTTCCACTGCCACGGCTTAAGTTTAGTCCTGGTTGGGGAACTGAGATCCTGAAAGATTCATGGCATGGCCAAAGAGAAAAACCAGACTCTCAGAGTAGATTAAATACAACACACAGTTCTGTGATGTGTACAAGAACAGGCAAAAAATGTACTGAGAATAAATATACTTGTGGCAAGATTAATAGAGAAAATTAGGCCTCTTCTTGTGGCAAAATTAATGGAGAAAATAAGGAAATTCAAGAACATAAAGAGTCAGAGATGAAAAAAGAACCATATGATAATTTGTAGGAAGTTTTGCAGAGAAGTTAGAAGATCAAGATGAAATGTTTGGTTTTCTTGGTGAATGTAAGTGTCATAAATTGACTCAGTGAAAATTAGAAAATGTGACTGGAACAGTAACCATAGGAAAATTCGTTTTTCATAAATGTATTTTTATGAAGGGCTTCCCAGGTGGCACAGTGTCAAAGAATCTGCCTGCAGTGCAGGAGACAAAGGAGGCATGGGTTTGATACCTGGGTCAGGAAGATCCCCTGGATAAGGAAATGGCAACCCACTCCAGTATTCTTGCTGGGGAAATCCCAAGGACAGAGGAGTCTGGTGGGCTACAGTCCATGGGGTTGCAAAGAGTCAAACACAACTTAGTGACTGAGCATACATACATGCACTTTTATAAAAGGCACTGATTACAATTAAAATAAATAAATTTAAATTAAAAAATAAGGAAAAAAAGGGCACTGACTCAATTTCAAAGGTAAATTCTACAAAAACTTTTTGAAAGGATAATGCTATGTTATCTAAACTATTTCAGGAAAATGAGTATCACCCTTTTTAATGAATAACCCCATAATTTAGTAATGAATCAGAAAAGGGCTAATTTCAATTGAGACCAAATATAAATTTCATAAACACACTATTAGCACATTGAAATAACTGTTTATTAAATATGACCAGCCTTTGTTCCATAAATGTAAGATTATTTCAATAATAGAATCTCTGTTGTAGGAATGCATAAGACGAACATGTAAAAAGAGAAAAATTACAGTTATATCAGTAGATACTGAAAGACCTTGAAACAATACAGTAGCCATTTATGACAAATTCTAGGCGAAGGAGTGATGGGAGGGACCTTTCTCAATAGGAATGAGAGCTTGATTAAAAACCACAGCAAACATGGTTGTCCCAAGGAAATATTAAATATAGAACAAAGTACCATTGCCACAGTGATTTCTCTTCGTCCATAGTCCCCAACTAGAAACTGGGGTTTCTACTTAAGTTCATATGGGAAAATAAAGTTAGTAAAATATTAGAAACCAAGCCTTAATTTCAGTGAAAAGGGAAGGTATTATACAAAATCTGTTAGATCAGTAGGAACATTGATTATGTAGGGCATACAAAATTTGTATAAAAATCCTTGTACTGTATGTTATAAAATGATGTTGTTTTTAATAACATTTTCCCCATAGAACTTCTTTCAGAATTGAAGTTAATAAGCAACAAAGTCCTATTGTATAGTACAGAAACTATATTCAGTATCCTATAATAAACCAAAAATGGAAAGGAATATGAAAAAGATTTTTTTAAAGCAACATTAAAGAAATTTAAAGTCAATCCTCTTAAGCCCTGCTGTTGTTTTATCAACTAAGTTTAAGAGGTAGTCTAAATCCTTTTATCATTTCAACCACCTTCACAGCATCTTCACCAGGAGTAGATTCCATCTCAAGAAGCCGCCCTCTTTGCTCATACGTAAGAAGCAACCCCTCACCCTTCAGGTTTCATCATGAGATGCAGCAGTTCAGTCCCGTCTTCAGACTCCACTTCCGATTCTAGCTTTCTTGTTGTCTCCACCACATCTGCAGTTGCTTCCTCCACTGAGGTCTTGGACCTCCACAAAGCTATCCATGAGGGTCGGAACCAACTTCTTCCAGACTCTCGTTAGTGTTGATATGTTTACCCCTTCCCGTGAACCATGACTGTTCTTAATGGCACTGAGAATTGTGAATTCCTTCCAATAGGTTTTCAATGGACTTGATTTGATTGCCCAGGGCCATCAGAGGAATCAGGGTCTATGGTATACAGTTTAGCCTTTAATGAAATGTGTTTCTTAAATAATAAGACTTGAAAGTAGTGATTCCTCCTTGATCCGTGGACTGCAGAATGGATATTGTGTCAACAGCCACAAAAATAACATTGATCTCATTGTCCCTCTCCATCAGAGTTCCTGGGTGGCCAGGGACATTGTCAGTGAGTGGAATAATTCGAAAGGACTATTTTTTTCTGAGCAATAGGTCTTAATGCATTCATGCATGCCTAGTCACTCAATTGTGTCCAACTCTTTGCGATCCCATGGGCCATAATCCACCAGGCTCCTCTGGCCATAGGATTCTCCAGACAAAAATACTGGAGTGGGTTGCCATTTCCTCCTCCAATAGGTCTCAATGGTGGGCTGCAAATATTCAGTAAACCATGTTGTAAACAGATGTGCTGACATCCGGGTTTTATTGCTCCATTTACAGGAGCACAGGCAGAGTACATTTAGCATAATCCTAAGAGCCCTAGGATTTTCAGATGGTCAAGGGGCACTGGCTTCAACTTAGAGTCACCAGCTGCATTAGCTCCTGACAAGAGGGTTGGTCTGTCTTGTGAAGCGCTGAACCCAGGCATTGACTTCTCCTCTCTTGCGTTGAAGGTCCTAGATGGCATCTTCTTCCAATAGAAGGCTGTCTCATCTACACTGAAAATCTGTTGTTAGTGTAGCCACTTTCATTTATGATCTTAGCTAGGCTTTCCAGATAATACTGAAACTTCTACATCAGCAACTGCTGCTTCACTCTGCGCTTTTATGTCATGGGAACGGCTTCTCTCCTTAAACCTAACCTCCCTCTGGGAGCGTCACACTTTTCTCCTACAGGTTCCTTGTCTGTCTCAACCTTCATGGAGCTGAAGAGAGTCAGAGGCTTGCTCTGGATGAGGCTTTGGCTTGAGGGGATGTTGTGACAGGTTTGCTCTTCTAACCAGACACTAAAACTTTCTCCACATCAGCAATAAGGCTCTTTTTCTTTTTTACCATTTGTGTGTTCACTGGAAGAGGACTTGTCGTTTCCTTATAGAATTTTGCCTTCACATCTTGGCCAAATGTTTGGTACAAGAGGCCTAACATTCAGCCTCTGTCAGCTTTTGACCTGCTTTCCTCTCTAAACTTGGCCATTTTTTAGCTTTTGATTTATTTATATTTTAAAAAAAATTATTTTATTTTTTATTTTATTATTTATTTATTTATTTATTTTACTTTACAATATTGTATTGGTTGCCATACACCAACATGAATCTGCCACAGGTGTACACATGTTCCCAATCCTGAACCCTCCGCCCCCACCTCCCTCCCCATATCATCCCTCTGGGTCATCCCAGTGCACCACCCCTGAGCATCCTGTATCATGCATCNGAACTAAGACCATGGCATCTGGTCCCATCACTTCATGGGAAATAGATGGGGAAACAATGGAAACAGTGACAGAATTTATTTTTGGGGCTCCAAAATCACTACAGATGGTGACTGCAGCCATGAAATTTAGACGCTTGCTCCTTGGAACAAAAGATATGACAGCATATTAAAAAGCAGAGACATTACTTTGCCAACAAAGGTCCATCTAGTCAAGGCTATGGTTTTTCCAGTGGTCATATATGGATGTGACTATAAAGAAAGCTGAGTGCCGAAGAATTGATGCTTTTGAACTGTGGTGTTGGAGAAGATTCTTGAGAGTCTCGTGGACTGCAAGGAGATCCAACCAGTCCATCCTAAAGGAAATCAGTCCTGAATATTCATTGGAAGGACTGATGCTGAAGCTGAAGGTCTAATACTTTGGCCACCTGATGGGAAGAGCCAATTCATGGGAAAAGATCCTGATGCTGGGAAAGATTGAAGGCAGGAGGAAAAGGGGACGACAGAGGATGAGATGGTTGGATGGCATCACCAACTCAATGGACATGAGTTTGAGTAAGCTCCAGGAGTTGGGGATGGACAGGGAGGCCTGGCGTGCTGCAGTACATGGGGTCGCAAAGAGTCAGACATGACTGAGTGACTGAACTCAATTGACTGAATTGGGACCAAAAAAGACATAACTAAGTACTTAACTGAGGTAAGAAAAATTGGGAACACTATTAATAATTTCATGTTAATACATTTAAAAACTCAGATGAAATGGAAAAAGTTGAAAAAAAAAGTTATTGAAGTTGACAAAAAAAAAAAAAAAAGGGTTAGAAAGCCTGAATAATTGAATAAAGAAGTCATTGAGGCCCTAAGAGGATAGAGAAGCCATACCCAGGAAGGATCCAGGTCTTTGAATCATTTCAGGAGTGGGTCCTTTACTAACTTTCACACATAAGACAATGCAAACAAAAAGTCTATTGATTTAATCAGGTAAAATGTTAAGGGTTATAAATGTATCTAGTGCTATTCCAACTAATTTACTACATTAAAAAAAAAAGTCTGTATTTTTGACTTCTAGTTTAATGTACAGAGAACTTGGCCTATAATAACTTGATTCTTTACAATATATTGAGATTTGATCTATGGACTAATCCTGATTGGTTTTTGTAAATCTTCCAAGAATGCCTAAGCAGAAAGTATATTTTTCTCTAATTACTGAATACAGGGTTCAACATATGTCCAATAAATCATACTTGTTATCTTGAGGTGTTCAAATTTTTTTCTTTTTTTTTTGTCTGCTTGATTAATTATTGAGAACGGCTTGCTGAAATCTCCCACTATGAAAATAGATTAATTTGTTCCTAAGAATCTACTACCTTTAAATTTATTTTATTATATACTTACTGGATTAGAATTGTTACTGTCCACTACTGAATTGAATCTCATTATTATGAAGTAGTCTCCTCTATGCCCAATATTAATTTTTGATAATTAATTTTTTTCCATGGCTACTCCACTTTCTTTTGCCTAGCATATTTTGCCTTCCATTTTCTGTGTCATGTTTTAGATATGTCTCATATAAACAGTTTATAGCTTTTTGTATTGTAAAAGTCAATTTTTAAATTTCTTTCTTTGAACTGATGGTTTGGTCCATTTATGGTTAGTGTACTTGGTGTTTCATTAAGAGCTATTTCTACCATCTTATTTTGGTATTCTATTTGACTCTAATGATGCTTCCCCTCTCTTTCCTGCATTTCAGAAAATTAAAAATTTCTATTTATTTATATAGTTATTTGGTTTTGACTCTTCTACTGATTAGGCTTTAACTATATACACTCATTTTCTCATTATTATTTTAATCACTTTTGCCACTGAAAAATACAAAGATTAATTATGTTCATCTATGTTTACCCCCTCCCCAAACTACATACTATTTTTTTTAATGCTTTTTAAATTTTATTTATTTATTGGACACAGCAGGTGGGATCTTAATTCCCCTCCACTGGGAGCTCAAGTCTTAACCACTGGACCATCAAGGAAGTCCCCATACTATTTTTGTTCAGTATTTTAGCTGTCCTTTTTTGAAATCCCCAGAATATAGCCATTATTACTACTTACATATAGATTTTGTGGAGATGTACATTATCAACATATTTATTGATATATTTACTCATTATTCTTTCTTTCATCCTCCTATCTGGTGGTATTACTTTTCTTCTTTCTGAAGTATATTCCTTAGAAGTTCCCTAGGTATTGTCCTGTTTGTAAACGTTACCCATTTTTGCTTAAGTAAAAATGGCTTTATTTTGTCCTCATTTTTGAAGTTTAGTTTTGCCAAGAGCATGATTCTAAGTTACATGTTTCTTTTAGCACTCTGAAGATATTTATTATCTTCTCACATGCACTGTTGCTGAAAAGAAGTACACTGTTTCTAAGAGGCGAGACTACTCTGTTATGATAATCCTGTCTTTTATCTCTGACTGCTTTTAGATCACTTTGACTTTAGTATTCTGCAGTTTCTGAAGATAGAGATTTATTTTTATTTCTTGATATAAGTTGTACTTTCTGTATCTATGGCTCATGATTTTCTTTAGTTCTAGAATATACTCGCTCGTTATCTCTTCAAATATTAGATCTTTTCCATTCACTCTACTGTCTTCTGGAACTCCAACCACAGCACATTAAGACTTTTCACTTGTCCTCTTGGCTTAAGCTCTCTTGTTTTTCACTTCTTTTTCTATTTGCTCTGAATTCAGTTTGATTTTTTCAGCTCTTTATTTCTGTTCACTTTCAGCTGTGTTTAAATAGTCCTTTAATCTATCTGCTGAGATGCTTCTGTTTTTAAATAATGATGTTTTCATTTCTATAGGTTTTAGGTTCTGTGGCAAACCTGTTAATTTTTGTAGCTTTGTGTTGCTTTCTCTTTTTGTGATTTCATCTATTTCTTTAAACATCTCATACATAATTATTTTATACTATATATCTAATTATCATGCTATCTTAAGCCCCTGAGGGTCCAAGTCCATTGTTTATTTTTTCTGCTGATTCTCACTTACGCTGGTTTATTTCCTTACATTTTGGCACAGGATCTAGTTGTTCTCAATGAGGAATGTCCTTCAGAATTTCTGGTGTGCTATGTTGCATGAATAAGTCTAATCTAGAACTTCCCAACCAATATACCATGAATGGATTATAGAAATGTTGAGATCTTAATTCTTTTGGCTCCCTGTCATCACTACTCATTAGCTTCTTTGTCTAGTTATCTTAAGGTACTAAGCACAAGGAAATAAATCAAGTGTGACATTTGGATCAGGGGGCTGAAAAGTATTTGGGATGATTAAGAAGCAGTTTTGCAAGTTTCCCTGGTGTCTCAGTGGTAAAGCATCCACCTGCCAATATAGGAGACATGGGTTCAATTCTGGATATCGGGAAGATCCCACATGCCGTGGGGCAATTCAGCCTGTGCGCCACAACGACTGAGCCAGTGCTTTAGGGCCTGGAAACCACAACTAGTGAGCCCATGTGCCCTAGAACCTGTGCTCAGCAACAAGAGACGCCACTGCGATGAGAAGCCTGCACGCTGCAGCTGGAGAGCAGCCCCAGCTCACCACAACTAGAGGAAAGCCCACACATCAGTGAAGACCAGAACCAGTATAAAGAGAAGGAAGTAGTTTTGCTTGTTAGAAGCAGAAGGGTAGATTAAGACACCTGAAACTGACACTATAAATTATATTCAATTAAATTTTAATCCCAGGTGGTTGTCTCTGGCATCCCAGAGGGCCATCAATTGATTAAGCATGTTTTTTTTTGTTGTTGTTACTATTATTATTATGAATCTAACAACTTCATACAAAAATACAGGATCTGATAAATATTAACTTCTAGACTACTTATATAATCTAATGCTTTATTCTGATCTTTAATCATCAGAAGAGAATGGAGGCTGTACATTGTAGTGTCAAGTACCAGACTTAGAAGACTTGAGTTCTAACCCTGGCTGGATTATCTCTATACATGTGATTTCAGGTAAAACTTATTTTCAGTACATTTTCCAATTGTGAATAACAAATAAATAACAAAGTAACTGATTTATGTGGATAGTTTGTTGGATGAGACAAGGACTAGGTATAAGACCTGTCAGGTTGCATGTGCTCAACACACAAACACTTGTTGAGCTAAACTGTAATCCAAATAAATACTCTGCTGGACTTGTTTCCAGATGAAACTCCCCTTTTTTTGACAAGTGAGGTTGTACTGTATTCTTCACCTTTATGTAAACATAGAAAAATATTTTAAAAACTGTGAAACAAGGAAAAACACTAAAAATTTAATTTAAAATATATTATTTATCATGTTAGGAAAGCCATTTCTAGGATCTAATTTTTAGTCATAAATGATATAAAATATTGACTACATGTAAGGATGACAATTTCTCCCAAATTAATCTTTAAAGTCAACATAACTGCTATCAAAATCACATTTTGCTTTTGGGTAGAATTTGACAAATTTATTCTAACTTTAATATGGTTCACTCAAGTGAGACAGAGAGTTGGTTGATGACACACAGGGTTAAACAAGAGAATTAGGTACAGTAACAATCTGGGTGAAGGGTTAAAAATCTAAGGTACAACTAGAAATAAGAAGAAACTATCTCAACATCATAAAGGCCACATATGAAAAGCCTATAGCTAATACCATACACAACAGTTTAAAGACTGATACTTTTCCTCTAAGATTTGGAAGCAGACAAAGATGCCTACTTTTGCCATTTCTATTCAACAAAGTACTAGAAGTCTAGCCCGAGTAGTTAGGCAAGAAAAAGAAAGCAAAGGCAGACAAATCAGAAAGGAAGAAGTACATAATCTCTGTTCACAGGTGAAATGGTCTTATCTATAGAAACTCCCAAAGATTCCACAGAAAAACTGTTAGAACTAATGAACAAATTCAGCAAAGTTGCAGGATATAAAATCAACATAAAAAATCAATTGCATTTTTATACATGAACCATGAACAATCTAAAAAGGAAACTGAGAAAACACTTTCATTAAAAACAACATCAATAAGAATAAAATACTTAGAAATAACCTTAATCAAGGAGACAGAAGACTAAGAAATTAAAGACACAAATAAATGGAAAGACATCTTGTCTTCATTAGTTAGAAGATGGGAGGCCTGCGATTCATGGGGTCGCAAAGAGTCGGACACGACTGAGCGACTGAACTGAACTGAACTGAACCGGGTAGATTCCACATGCCTTGGGGCAACTAACCCTGAGTGCCACAACTACTAAGCCCCCACTGGAGAGCCTGCGAGCTGCAACTACTAAAGCCTAAATGTCCTAAGTCCTGCATTCTACAATAGAAGCCTCTGCAATGAAAAGCCCCACACTGCCAACAGGCGTAGACCTGGCTCACTGCTGCTAGAGAAAGCTGGTGCAACAATTAAGGTCCAGCACAGCCAGAACAAAATTACTTTACATAAGAGGTTACTATGAACACTTAAATGATGACAAGTTGAACAACCTAGAAGAAATGGCAAGTTTCTAGAAACATACAGCCCACCAAAACTGAATCAAGAAACAGGTAACTTGAACAGACTGGTCACTAAAAGTGAAATAGAATCTGTAATTGAATACACTCCCTGCAGACAAAAGTCCAAGACTAAATGGCTTCACAGGTGAATCCTAAAAAACATACAAAGAACTTACACTGACCCTTCTCAAACTCTTCCAAAAGAGTGACAAGGAATGAATACTCCCAACATCATTCTATGATGCCACCGTCACCCTGATATCAAAATCAAAGATACTACCAATAAAGAAAACCACAGGCCAATACATTTGATGAACATAGATACAAAAGTTCAACAAAATATTAGCAGATCAAATCAACACCCTGTAAGGAAGCTAATACACCACAATCCAGTTGGATTTATCCTGGGGTCATAAGGATAGGTCAAAATATGCAGGGAAAATCAATGTGCTACACCACATCAACAAAAGACAAGACAAAAACCACACAATTATCTCAATAGATGCAGAAAAAAAGTCAACATCCCTTCATGGTAAAAACTTACCAAAATGGGTATAGAGGGAACACTTCGCAATGTAAAGCTATTTATGACAAACCCATAGTTAATCTATTACTCAGTGGTGAAAGGCTGAAAGCCTTCTCACTAAAATCTGGAACAAAAGAAGGATGCATACTCTGACCACTTCTAATGAAGTCCTAGCCACGGTGATCAGACAAGAAAAAGAAATAAAAAGAACCCAAATTGTAAGGGAAGATGTAAAACTGTCACTATTCACAGATGACATGCTACTCTATATAGAAAATCCTAAAGACTCCACAGAAAAACTACTAGAACTGATAAACAAATTCAACAATGTAGCAGGATATAAGGTTAACATATAGAAATCAATTGCATTTCTTTAACAATGAAATATCAGAAAGGAAATGTAAAAAAATCTCTTTTAAAATTGAATAAAAAAAAAAATTCTTAGGAATAAATCTGACCAAAGTAGTGAAAAGATTTATATGCTGATGAACATTGGGGTACATGTGTCTCTTTCATTTCTGGTTTCCTCCATGTGTATGCCCAGCAATGGGATTGCTGGGTCATAAGGCAGTTCTATTTCCAGTTTTTTAAGGAATCACCACACTGTTCTCCATAGTGGCTGTACTAGTTTGCATTCCCACCAACAATGTAAGAGGGTTCCCTTTTCTCCACACCCTCTCCAGCCTTTATTGCTTGTAGACTTTTGGATAGCAGCCATTCTGACTGGCGTGAAATGGTACCTTATTGTGATTTTGATTTGCATTTCTCTGATAATGAGTGACGTTGAGCATCTTTTCATGTGTTTGTTAGCCATCTGTATGTCTTCTTTGGAGAAATGTCTGTTTAGTTCTTTGGCCCATTTTTTGATTGGGTCATTTATTTTTCTGGAATTGAGCTGCAGGAGATGTTTGTATATTTTTGAGATTAGTTCTTTGTCAGTTGCTTCATTTTCTATTATTTTCTCCCATTATGAAGGCTGTCTTTTCACCTTGCTTATAGTTTCCTTTGTTGTGCAGAAGCTTTTAATTTTAATTAGGTCCNAGTTGCTTGTATATTTTTGAGATTAGTTGTTTGTCAGTTGCTTCATTTGCTATTATTTTCTCCCATTCTGAAGGCTGTCTTTTCACCTTGCTTATAGTTTCCTTTGTTGTGCAGAAGCTTTTAATTTTAATTAGGTCCCATTTGTTTATTTTTGCTTTTATTTCCAATATTCTGGGAGGTGGGTCATAGAGGATCCTGCTGTGATGTATGTCAGAGAGTGTTTTGCCTATGTTCTCCTCTAGGAGTTTTATAGTTTCTGGTCTTACGTTTAGATCTTTAATCCATTTTGAGTTTATTTTTGTGTATTGTGTTAGAAAGTGATCTAGTTTCATCCTTTCACAAGTGGTTGACCAGCTTTCCCAGCACCTCTTGTTAAAGAGATTGTCTTTAATCCATTGTATAGTCTTGCCTCCTTTGTCAAAGATAAGGTGTCCATAGGTGTGTGGATTTATCTCTGGGCTTTCTGTTTTGTTCCACTGATCTATATTTCTGTCTTTGTGCCAGTACCATACTGTCTTGATGACTGTGGCTTTGTAGTAGAGCCTGAAGTCAGGCAGGTTGATTCCTCCAGTTCCATTCTTCTTTCTCAAGATTGCTTTGGCTATTTGATTTTTTTTGTATTTCCATACAAATTGTGAAATTATTTGTTCTAGCTCTGTGAAAAGCTAAAGCCATTGGTAGCTTTAGCTTTTGACTTAAAATGAGAGCTGTGCAACTCTTCCTTTCACTTGAACACTTAGTGGACCTTGTAGAGTTAAGTGGTTTTGGTTCAGTATTGCTGCATCTTGAGTGACAGGGAGCTGAGGAGAGGGAGAGTTGGGGTGGCTGGTCAGTGAAGCAGTCAGAACATGCACTTTTTACAGTCAAGTTCCTGTGTTATATACAGGGACAGTTCATGCGTGGTCCCCATGCCCCCAATTACAATAGTAACATCAAAGGTCACCAGTCACAGATCACCATAACAAATACCATAATAATGAAAAAGTGTGAAATATTGTTCAGTTCAGTTCAGTCACTCAGTCGTGTCTGACTCTTTGCGACCCCATGCATCGCAGCACGCCAGGCCTCCCTGTCCATCACCAACTCCTAGAGTTCACTCAGATTCATGTCCATTGAGTCCGTGATGCCATCCAGCCATCTCATCCTCTGTTGTCCCCTTCTCCTCCTGCCCCCAATCCCTCCCAGCATCAGAGTCTTTTCCAGTGAGTCAGCTCTTCGCATGAGGTGGCCAAAGTACTGGAGTTTGAGCTTTAGCATCATTCCTTCCAAAGAAATCCCAGGGCTGATCTTCTTCAGAATGGACTGGTTGGACCTCCTTGCGTCTAAGGGACTCTCAAGAGTCTTCTCCAACACCACAGTTCAAAAGCATCCATTCTTCGGTGCTCAGCCTTCTTCACAGTCCAACTCTCACATCCATACACGACTACAGGAAAAATCATAGCCTTGACTAGACGGACCTTTGTTGGCAAAGTAATGTCTCTGCTTTTTAATATGCTATCTAGGTTGGTCATAACTTTTTTCCCAAGGAGTAAGCGTCTTTTAATTTCATGGCTGCAGTCACCATTGGCTGCAGTCACCATCTGCAGTGATTTTGGAGCCCAAAAACATAAAGTCTGACACTGTTTCTACTGTTTCCCCATCTACTTAGAATCATCAAAATGTGACACAGAGACTCAGAGTGAGCAATTGCTGTTGGGAAAATGTTACTCGCAGACTCACTTGATGCCGTGTTGTCATAAGCCTTCAATTTCTAGAAAACACAGTGTCTGTGAAATTCAGTTAAGTGCATTAATAGGAGGTCTGCCTAACTCTGGACTGAGATGGAGAACTCTTAATGATACACTGACTGAATGTGAAAAGGACAGAATGTCAATTCTGGAAAGATAGGGCATTTTGCCATTAAATAACTTGAAATTAAAATATACTGTAGATCAACAGTCCTAAGTGTGTTAACTGGCTGCCACGAACCAAGGCTGGGTTTCCATTTTGTGTGTTGTAATCAGGTTTGTTGAGAGTGTTTGCTGGAGTGAGAAGTGGCGTATTGTCTCCCTGTTTTAGGTTGTGCTTCTGAAAGTCAGTATGTGGCGTTAGTGGCATGCACTCGGACTGATGCTTAGAGGTTTTGCTGATAAGACAGGATTTTCAGCAGACAGTACAACGTTCAGTTCTCCTGGATTTGTGGAAATTAACCTGATGTGACCACAGTGTTTTTGGGCCACGTGAAGTGCCTTGTGGGCCAGCATTTGTGATCCTACAAGCTCAGCATGAAAAAGCCACAGCACACTTTCAAGTGATGTTATAAACAAGTCTCCTCAAAGATGTGTGTCCCTCTTTCATCTGATTCATTTTGGGGAAACAGTAAAGCCGTGTATCAGTAAATGCAGTGAAGAAAGGAGCAGAGGTTTTATAATTTATCAAAGTGTATGAACTGGCACCTATTTAAAATATGCAGTGCTCAGATTTATCTGGGGATAGCAATTTTTTTCCCAGAAATAAGATGATCAGTTATTAATATTCCCTGGGACTGTTGTTTTGTTTCTTGGAATCTGCCTGGTTCTTTGCAGAACCAATCTAAGTTCAAAAATTTTGCTTTTGTCCTCAACTTATATGAGAAATCATCACTCCTGATTTAAAGTATGACTTTATTATTTCTCTTTGGTTGAATATTTTGAAGTTGGGAAAGCTATTCATCATAACCTCAAACCCAGTTTGGGAATAGAAATACTTGCATAATGTCCACGTGCTGTGGGTGCCTGCAGGGTTCTCTGTTCCCTGGTTTTATTTAAAAATACCTGGTGTTATTTTTTATACACAGCATCTCTGCCTACTTAGTTCTTGCCATACTGCTGTTCTAGATGGATTTAATCATTGCTCAGTGTCATTTTTTTTAATGTACTTTCCATATGTTTCTTTTTCCATAGGGAGGTTATTTACCCCCTTTTTTTTATCATGTTTTCCCCATTTCTATCCATTCCTCATCATAGGCCGTCCCACCATCCGAGGCCCGGCCGTAGCAGCCCAGGTTCCCAGCAGCTGCCCTCGATCGCCTGGCCTGTGCCAGCTCTGCCGCCATGGGGACCGCTCAGGTACTGTGTGCCCGTCTGTTCTCTGGCCGCGTAGGTGTTGGTGGGAGGTGCTGGGGTAGTGGTGCTGGAGGTAATCAGAGGGATGGAGGTGATGCAGGGCATGCAGGGGATGGGAGTGAGGGGAGTAAGGACCCAGAGGGTGAGTATAGGTGCTGTGGCAGCCTCCCAGCTCCCAGTGGAGAATTTTCTGGCTCAGATGGAGGCGTGTCTGTAAGCGACTCACAAATGTGGCACTTGTATACTTGGTTGGGAAGCTGGGAGGGGCTGCTGAAGACCTAGGGGATGAGCATGAGATGCTGGTCCTCGCAGCATCACCTGTCACATGAGCTGGGAGAAGGGGTCTATGGACACACGTGCAAGGGCTTCTCTGGGGCACTGAGTGACCTTCCCGGGCTTGTGAAGGGCTTTCACGTGCTTTTGGTGGTGGCTGTGGTTGTGGGGAGGGGGGCAGGAAGTCCCTCAGCTGATGATGAGCCAGATGCACGGTCAGGGGCCTTCTGCCACTGCTCGCTCCTAAGACCCATGGGGCCTTGTGTGCTCAGAACACCCCAGGAGGGCCACACCCACTTACCCGTCCCCGCTCACATTTGGAGGGTATTCAGGAGCAGAGTTGTGACCTTTCACCTTCCCTGATGCCAACAAATAAAATACCCAGTTGAAGCCTTTACAGAGAGTGACTTTTCATTTGATTTTTCAAGACAAGATGGGGCAATTTATAGTATATCATTCTTTACTGCAGGGGAGATTTAAGCTGTGAAATCTGGTCAGATTTCCAGTGGGCCCTTGTCCCTGCCCCCGATGATCTTCTCCCATCCCTTCTTTCCTATCTTGGGTCTCACCTGGGTCTCACCCCACAAGTCTGCACCTTGTATGTAACACCTTTTACCATTCCAATAATCTCAGGAAATGCTGATGTAGATTGTCAGGCTCCATAGCCAGAACGTGGTTGCTTTTTGGTGGGAGTTTCATGTAAGAGCCTTGAGGAGACCAAGCCTTTTCATTCTCTCTTTTTAAAAATCTATTTCCCCCTCTGGTTTAGCAAAGATGAGGCATGATGCCTCTTCAGTGCTCTCATCAACTCTTCCTTCAAATGCCCTGCAGCCCATGAGACGCAGCTGCATATTTTCCCCATAGATTGGGTAAGGTGCTTAACTGCAAAGATGAGAATTTACTCTGGCTCATGTGAACAGAAAACGACTTTATTAGAGATGCTGGACACGTCGTGGGCCTCTAGACGGGCCTGGACAGACAGGATCTGCACGAGGCCACCAGGGGATGCTGGGGAGCCCGCACAGGAGCCCCTTCTCAGGGTGTTCACCCCACCTTGGGGCAGGGCCTGGGCCCGGACCTGGGGTCCTGCCTGCACCTCACTGCGGGGGAGGCTGGAAAGCTGTTTTGTTGTTGTCTGTGCTCCTGTTGCCCTTGGAGTGGGGTCAACCCCAGAAATGACAGTGTCAGTGGTGTACGAAGCACTTCAGAAATGCGGGGCGCCCATGGTGCTGGGCCCCGGTCCTTACCACCATGACACTGGGCCCCGGTGTACTCCAGGGTCCCTCCGCTTGTCCCCACACAGTCATAGCACTCAGTGTTTTCAATGCGCTGTCCTGTATGAAATGGAAATAAACTTACTTTTGTCCCCAACGGGATCCCCTGGTCTCACTCGTAACATGATCTCATTCCTGGTCAATGGTCTGGGGACAGAGTTCAGCCTGACCCGCCTGCTGTCTGTGCCCAGTGTGATGACTGCAGCCAACACAGCCTTGCAGACGCTAGGTACAGGTTGCTCCGATTGTTTCAGTTTTCATGGGACAAGAAAAGCTGGGGGAAGGGATGATGGGTGCTCTGGTCTCTGGGGGGCTCCCATCCCCGCCTCCCCTGCTCCACGCCCCCTTGGTCCCAGGGCCAGCAGCTCTGCTCACCTGACACCCTGACCTTCTCGGCATCTGTGAGTGATACTCTCCATCCTTCAGAGGCCTGAGTTTGGGTGGTTCTGCCCACGTGGGTCTTTGCAGGTCCCAGGAGCTTTTCCAGTGGATGCAGGGGTGCCATTGGGGGATTCAGAGGACCTCTGGTCTGACCCTCTTCTTTCACTCGTAGTAGGAGCTCCACTGTGTCCTGAGACTGCGGGTCCACAGGCATCCTTGCTGCCCATCAGTCAGCACCCTGAGCACTCCCAACTCTACTTCCTGATCCAGTCTCCAGGGGCATCCCCAGGTCTCCATGGATAACTCACTCCCTGCTGGATGTTCCTCCCCTGGGGACCTGGATGCCTAATACAGCAGACTGCAGTATCCTGGGGACAGGAGCAGGGCTGCAGGGAGCTGGGCTCCTCTGGCCACAGGAGGGGTGTCATGCGTAGCCATGGTCCATGGCAGATCCAAATCCTGGAGGAACAGGCTTCTTAGGACAAATTCAAGCTGGCACATGGCCTGGGAGGGGCTGCACAGCGCCTACCCCCCGGGGTGACCCCAGAGTGACCTGTGACCACCCTCTGCTGCCTCTGCCATTAGCATGGGGGTTTCCACCCCCAGCCCTGGAAGAGCAGCGGCCATGCCTTGGATTTATGTGCAGAATCGCTGAGAAGGGCAGTTTCTGTCAGATTCTGCCTTTGAGCAAAACTAAATTGTAGGGCTAATGTTTAAAAGAAATGGAAATGTAGGGCTAACATCTAAAAGGAGCTCATCACTGTTATTGCTGTTTGGGTCAGATAATTCTGTGGACGGGGCTGTCCTGGGTGCTGTGAGAGGCAGGCAGCTTCCTACACCCACCACCCCCCACCCACTGCTGCCAAGACCCTTCCTGCTTCCCCAGAAACGGCACCAGACATGGCTGGACACTGCCATACGAACAGGGAGAGGCAGCCTCAAGCCTACTAGCACACCTTAGGCATTATTAGGTTCAGTGGCCTCGAGCTGTTGTCTACAGGGCCTTTATCACCAACTCCTGGAGTTCACTCAGACTCATGTCCATCGATTCCTTGATGCCATCCAGCCATCTCATCCTCAGTCGTCCCCTTTTCCTCCTGCCCCCAATCCCTCCCAGCATCAGGGTCTTTTCCAATGAGTCAGCTCTTCGCATGAGGTGGCCAAAGTACTGGAGTTTCAGCTTTAGCATATTCCTTCCAAAGAAATTCCAGGGTTGATCTCCTTCAGAATGGACTGGTTGGATCTCCTTGCAGTCCAAGGGACTCTCAAGAGTCTTCTCCAACACCACAGATCAAAAGCATCAATTCTTTGGTGCTCAGCCTTCTTCACAGTCCAACTCTCACATCCATACATGACCACAGGAAAAACCACAGCCTTGACTAGATGGACCTTAGTCGGTAAAGTAACGTCTCTGCTTTTGAATATACTATCCAGGTTGGTCATAACTTTTCTTACAAGGAGTAAGCGTCTTCTAATTTCATGGCTGCAGTCACCATCTGCAGTGATTTTGGAGCCCCCCAAAATAAAGTCTGACACTGTTTCCACTGTTGCCCCATCTATTTCCCATGAAGTGATGGGGCCGGATAACATGATCTTTGTTTTTTGAATGTTGAGCTTTAAGCCAAGTTTTTCACTCTCCTCTTTCACTTTCATCAAGAGGCTTTTTAGTTCCTCTTCACTTTCTGCCATAAGGGTGGTATCATCTGCATATCTGAGGTTATTGATATTTCTCCTGGCAATCTTGATTCCAGCTTGTGTTTCTTCCAGTCCAGCATTTCTCATGATGTACACTGCATATAAGTTAAATAAGCAGGGTGACGACATACAGCCTTGACGTACTCCTTTTCCTATTTGGAACCA
>SJYX01006140.1:259211-275351 GCA_006410675.1 Oreotragus oreotragus | reverse complement strand
AACTGTTGCTTCCTGACCTGCATACAGATTTCTCAAGAGGCAGGTTAGGTGGTCTGGTATTCCCATCTCTTTCAGAATTTTCCACAGTTTATTGTGATCCACACAGTCAAAGGCTTTGGCATAGTCAATAAAGCAGAAATAGATGTTTTTCTGGAACTCTCTTGCTTTTTCCATGATCCAGCACATGTTGGCAATTTGATCTCTGGTTCCTCGCCTTTTCTAAAACCAGCTTGAACTCAGGGAGTTAGTTCATGGTTCACATATTGCTGAAGCCTGGCTTGGAGAATTTTGAGCATTACTTTACTAGCATGTGAGATGAGTGCGATTGTGCGGTAGTTTGAGCATTCTTTGGCATTGCCTTTCTTTGGAATTGGAATGAAAACTGACCTTTTCCAGTCCTGTGGCCACTGCTGCGTTTTCCAAATTTGCTGGCATATTGAATGCAACACTTTGACAGCCTCATCTTTCAGGATTTGAAAGAGCTCAACTGGAATTCCATCACCTCCACTAGCTTTGTTCGTAGTGATGCTTTCTAAGGCCCACTTGACTTCACATTCCAAGATGTCTGGCTCTAGATTAGCGATCACATCCTCATGATTATCTGGGTCGTGAAGATCTTTTTGGTACAGTTCTTCCATGTATTCTTGCCACATATAAGTTAAATAAGCAGGGTGACAATATATAGCCTTAATGTACTCCTTTCCTGATTTGGAACCAGTTGGTTGTTCCATGTCTAGTTCTAACTGTTGCTTCTTGACCTGCATACAGATTTCTCAGGAGGCAGGTCTGGTGGTCTGGTATTTATTTCTATCTCTTGAACAATTTTCCACATTTTGTTGTGATCCACAAAATCAAAGGCTTTGGCATATTTAATAAAGCAGAGATAGATGTTCTTCTGGAGCTCTCTTGCTTTTTTGATGATCCGGTCGATATTGGCAATTTGATGTGTGCTGCTTCTATCTTTTCTAAATCCAGCTTGAACATCTGGAAGCTCATGGTTCATGTACTGTTGAAGCCTGGCTTGGAGACTTTTGAGCATTACTTTGCTAGCATGTGAGATTAGTGCAATTGTGCAGTAGTTTGAGCATTCTTTGGCATTGCCTTTATTTGGGATTGAAATGAAAACTGACCTTTTCCAGTCCTGTGGCCACTGCTGAGTTTCCAAATTTGCTGGCATATTGTGTGCAGCACTTTCACAACATCATCTTTTAGGATTTGAAATAGCTCACCTGGAATTCCATCACCTCCACTAGCTTTGTTTGCCATGATGCTTCCTCAGGCCCACTTGACTTCACATTCCAGGATGTCTGGCTCAAGGTGAGTGATCACACCATCGTGATTATCTGGGTCATGAAGATCTTTTTTGTACAGTTCTTCTGTGTATTCTTGCCACCTCTTAATACCTTCTGCTTCTGTTAGGCTCATGCCATTTCTGTCCTTTTTGTGTCCATCTTTGCATGAAATGTTCCATTGGTATCTCTAATTTTCTTGAAGCGCTCTCTAGTCTTTCCCATTCTATTGTTTTCCTCTATTTCTTTGCTTTTATCACTAAGTAAGGCTTTCTTATCTCTCCTTGCTGTTCTTTGGAGCTCTGCAATCAGATGGATATACCTTTCATTTTCTCCTTTGCTTTTCACTTCTCTTTTCATAGCTATTTGTAAGGCCTTCTCAGACAACCATTTTGCCTTTTTGCATTTCTTTTTTTGGGGATGATCTTGCTCCCTGCTCCTGTACAATGTCATGAACCTCCGTTCATAGTTCTGCAGGCACTCTCTGTATCAGATCTATTCCCTTGAATCTATGTGTCACTTCCACTTCAGGATCCCCTTATTTTTGTTGTCTGGCAGTACAGTCTTGTTTTCCAGCGATCTTTAGGGTGTTTTCTGCTGGAACCGTTGGCGCCACTTGGCGCCTCTTGAGAAATCTGTATGCAGGTCAAGAAGCAACAGTTAGAACTAGACATGGAACAACCAACTGGTTCCAAATCAGGAAAGGAATACATTCAGTTCAGTTCAGTTCAGTCGCTCAGTCATGTCCGACTCCCCGTGACCCCATGAATCGCAGCACGCCAGGACTCCCTGTCCATCACCATCTCCCAGAGTTCACTCAGATTCAACGTCCATCGAGTCCATGATGCCATCCAGCCATCTCATCCTCGGTCGTCCCCTTCTCCTCCTGCCCCCAATCCCTCCCAGCATCAGAGTCTTTTCCAATGAGTCAACCCTTCGCATGAGGTGGCCAAAGTACTGGAGTTTCAGCTTTAGCATCATTCCTTCCAAAGAAATCCCAGGGTTGATCTCCTTCAGAATGGACTGGTTGGATCTCCTTGCAGTCCAAGGGACTCTCAAGAGTCTTCTCCANCATCTGTGTCTACATCAGGCAGGCTTGCTCACATGGACGTAGTAGGTTTCCCGGAGAGTGAGTGGTGCGTGAAGTCCTCTCGAGGCCCAGACCAGGCCCTGGCACTCCTCTGCTTCTGCTGCATCCTACTGGCCAAAGTACAGGGCCAGCCCTGACTCAGACAATGAGGAAATAGTCTCTGCTTTTAATGGGAGGAGTTGGAAGCCAAAGGGCATGAGCATAGGCAGGCATGGAGAAATGGGAACACAGCTAATTTACTAAAAAATTGTTATGTGCGTTTCAAAAGTTTAGAAATTTCCTCAAGGTCACATGGCTAATAAGCATTAGAGACAGGATTTGAACCTTAATCTTCTGACTGAAAGTCTTGCTCTTTCAGTGTTTCTCTTTAGTCTTGCTGATTGATCCATGCAGTCCAGATGTCACAGCTTAATTGCTAATAGTTTCTAGAGTCCTATTCTTAGATCACTTTTGAATGACTTGTAACTTATTATGACAAGTTCCTTATTATAGAAAAGGTATTAATTTTCTATGAATAGGTCTTCTTGAGCCATACTTACAAGCATTTTTATCCATATTTATATCCACAAGAAAAGGAAGTTCATATTTTCAACTTGCATCACAGCTATGATTTCAAATACCAAGTGTTAATTTTGGAGAATAGATGAAATAACTTGTACTGTATAGGAAGTTTGACCTTGGGGTACAGAATGAAGCAAGGCAAAGCCTAACTGTTTGTCAAGAGAACATGCCAGTCATAGCAAACACTCTTTTCCAACAACCCAAGAGACCACTCTACACATGGACATCACCAGATGGTCAGTACCAAAATCAGATTGACTATGTTATTTGCAGTCAAAAATGGGGAAGCTCTATACAGTCAGTGAAAACAAGACCTAGAGGTGACTGTGACACAGATCATGAACTCTTTATTGCAAAATTCAGGCTTATATTGAAAAAAAAAATGGGGGAAACCACTTAGGTATGACCTAAATAAAATCCGTTATGCTTATACAATGGAGGTGACGAATAGATTCAGGGAATTAGATCTGGTAGACAGACTGTCTGAACAACTATGGATGGAGGTTCGTAACACACAGTGACCAAAACCATTCTAAAGGGAAAAAAAAAATGCAAGAAGGGAAAGTGGTTGTCTGAGGAGGCTTTACAAATAGCTGAGGAAAGAAGAGACGCTAAAGGCAAGGGAGAAAGGGAAAGATACCCAACTCAGCGCAGAGTTCCAGAGAATGGCTAGGAGAGATAAGAAGGCCTTTTTAAATGAACAGTGCAAAGAAACAGAGGAAAACAATGAAATGGGAAAGACCAGAGATCTCCTCAAGAAAGTTGGAGATTCCAAGGGGACATTTCATGCAAGGATGAGTATGGTAAAGGACAAAAATTCAAAGGATCTAATAAACAGAAGAGATTAAGAAGAGGTGGCAAGAAGATACAGAAAAACTATACAAAAAAAGGTCCTAATGACCTGGATAACTATATGATGTGGTCACTCATCTGGAGCCAGACATCCTGGAGTGTGAAGTCAAGTGGGCCTTAGGAAGCATTACTATGAACAAAGCTAGTGAAGGTCATGTAATTCCAGCTGAGCTATTTCACATCCTAAAAAATGATGCTGTTAAAGTACTGCACTCAATAAGTCAGCAAATTTGGAAAGCTCAGCGGTGCCCCCTGACTGGAGAAAATCAGTTTTCATTCCAATGCCAAAGAGTGTTCAAACTACCATACAATTGCACTCATTTCACATGTTAGCAAGATTATGTTCAAAATCCTTCAAGCTAGGCTTCAGCAATATGTGAACTGAGAACTTCCAGATGTACAATTTGGGTTTAGAAAAAGGCAGCAGAACCAGAGATCAAATTGCCGACATTCACTGGATTATGGAAAAAGCAGAGGAATTCCAGAAAAAACAGATACATACTTCTGCTTCATTGACAATGCTAAAGCCATTGACTATGTGGATCACATCAAACTGGAAAATTCTTAAGCAGATGGGAGTACCAGATCATCTTACCTGTCTCCTGAGAAACCGTATGCAGGACAGGAAGCAACGGTTAGAACCAGACACAGAACAACTGACTGGTTCCAAATTGGGAAAGGACTACGACAAAGCTGTATATTGTCACCCTGCTTATTTAACTTATATGCAGAGTACATCAGGCAAAATGCGAGGCAGGATGAATCACAAGCGGGAATCAAAAGATGGCCAGGAGAAATATCAACAACCTCAGATATGCAGATGATACCACCCTTATGGCAGAAAGCAAAGAGGAACTAAAGGTCCTCTTGATGAGTATAAAAGAGGAGAGTGAAAAAGCTGGCTTGAAACTCAACATTCAAAAAACTAAGATCATGGCATCTGGTCCCATCACCTCATGTAAAATAGATTGGAAAAAAATGGAAACAGTGCCAGACTTTATTTTTTGGGCTCCAAAATCACTGCAGATGGTGACTGCAGCCATGAAATTAAAAGACACTTGCGCCTTGGAAGAAAAGCTATGACCAACCTAGACAGCATATTAAAAAGCAGAGACATTGTCAACAAAGGTCCGTATAGTCAAGGCTATAGTTTTTCCAGTAGTCATGTCTGGATTGGAGAGTTGGATCATAAGGAAGACTGAGCGTCAAAGAATTTATGCTTTCAAGTTGTGGTGCTCTAGAAGACTCTTGAGTGTCCCTTGGACGGCAAGGAGATCCAACCAGTCAATCCTAAAGGAAATCAGTCCTGAATATTCATTGGAAGGACTGATGCTGAAGCTGAAATTCCAATACTTTGGCCACCTGATATGAAAAGCTGATTCACTGGAAAAGACCCTGATGCTGGGAAAGACTGAGGGCAGGAGAAGAGGGCAGCAGAGGATAGGATGGCTAGATAGCATTGCTCAGTCGTGTCTGACTCTTTGCGACCCCATGGACTGTAGCCTCCCAGGCTCCTCCCTCCATGGGATTCTCCAGGCAAGAGTACTGGAGTGGGTTGCCATTTCCTTCTCCAATTACCAACTCAATGGACGTGAATTTGACAAACTCCAGGAGATAGTGGAGGACAGGGGAGCCTGATGTGCCTCAGCTCATAGGGTTTCAAAGAATGCGACAGGACTTAGTGACTAAACAATAAGGACAATATAGTGATACTTAGCGGGGAAGGCAATGGCACCCCACCCCAGTACTCTTGCCTGGAAATCCAATGGACGGAGTAGCCTGGTGGGCTGCAGTCCATGGGGTCGCTAACAGTCGGACAGACTGAGCGACTTCACTTTCACAAAGAATGCGACAGGACTTAGTGACTAAACAATAAGGACAATATAGTGATACTTAGCGGGGAAGGCAATGGCACCCCACCCCAGTACTCTTGCCTGGAAATCCAATGGACGGAGTAGCCTGGTGGGCTGCAGTCCATGGGGTCGCTAACAGTCGGACAGACTGAGCGACTTCACTTTCCCTTTTCTCTTTCATGCATTGGAGAAGGAAATGGCAACCCACTCCAGTATTCTTGCCTGGAGAATCCCAGGGATGGGGGAGCCTGGTGGGCTGCCGTCTATGGGGTCACACAGAGTCGGACACGACCGAAGTGACTTAGCAGCAGCAGCAGTGATACTTAGAGATAATTAGTGCTTCCCTGGTGGCTGATGGTAAAAAAAAAATCTGCCTGCAATGCGGGAGACCTGGATTGATAGTGGGGGAACACTTAGTTCAGGCAAGTGGGAAACTGGAAGTTGATGAGAGCTGTTCAGAGAGAAGGCTGTCAACAAGCAGGAGAGAGAGACAACCTCAATCCTGGAGGATTCTGAGGAGAGTAGTAGTCGTAGTGGCTGTCCTTTAAGCTGAGGAATCTTAACAGTGAAAAGTGAAAGCGTTAGTTGCCCAGTCGTGTCCGATTCTTTGCAACTCCATGGACTGTAGCCTGCCAGGCTCCTCTGTCCATGGAATTCTCCTGGCAAGAATACTGGAGTGGGTTGCCATGCCCTTCTCCAGAGGATCTTTCCGACCCAGGAATCTTTCCTACCCAGATATCCAGCATTGCAGGCCGATTCTTTACCATCTGAGCTACCCGGGAATCTTGCAGCTTGGTGTAAAAGGCCCCATGCATATTCCAGAGGCAGCTCTCTCCAGGGCTTTTCACAAGGATGGAGTACAAAGAGCCTGGTGTTGCGCTGTAAGACTCGCTGTCCCACATTGTGCCTCTACCAAAATAATTAGCTCAAACCCTCTGTGAATGCCTCCTTTAAAAGTCTGGGCGTTATAATTCTTCCTCTAGAACAGTCCTAAGGGTGTTGATAGAAAGGCAACACCCTTCACACCTTCACACAGGCAGCTTTACCTCATGAAATTTAATGATTAAAAAGCATGATTGCTGTGAAGAAAGGAAGATTAGGAAGGTATAGAAACAAACAGTGTATAAAAACAAACAAGGGACAGAAACAAACAGTGAAAAATGAAAGAAAACAACTGTCAGAAACTTTCAAGGCAAACCGTTCAATATCACAGTTATCCAAGTCTATGCCCCAACCAGTAATGCTGAAGAAGCTGAAGTTGAACGGTTTTATGAAGGCCTACAAGACCTTTTAGAACTAATACCCAAAAAAGATGTCCTTTTCATTATAGGGGACTGGAATGCTAAAGTAGGAAGTCAAGAAACACCTATGCTGTAAGACTCGCTGTCCCACATTGTGCCTCTACCAAAATAATTAGCTCAAACCCTCTGTGAATGCCTACTTTAAAAGTCTGGGCGTTATAATTCTTCCTCTAGAACAGTCCTAAGGGTGTTGATAGAAAGGCAACACTCTTCATACCTTCACACCTTCACACAGGCAGCTTTACCTCATGAAATTTAATGATTAAAAAGCATGATTGCTGTGAAGAAAGGAAGATTAGGAAGGTATAGAAACAAACAATGTATAAAAACAAACAAGGGACAGAAACAAATAGTGAAAAATGAAAGAAAACAACCGTCAGAAACTTTCTTTCTGCAATTGAAATAAGGACTTCTTTTGGAGGGAACACTAGTGAGTAGAACTGAACGCTTGCAAACATTTTGGAGTTCATTTGGTTTGATGCGGGATGACTGGAACTCACCCCTGGAATACGGGCATAAGAAAGGGAGTGTTCAAATGGTTCACATGAGACAGGAGAATGGGAAGGAGGACAGGTAAGACGACATCTTTGGATTGGTGAGAAAGCAGATGGCTTTGTGACTTATAAATTGGTTAGTAGGGATAAAGGCCATATGTATAATTTTTAAACATCATATTAGCTTATACCTTCACCTTCTTTTCATTACTTTGATAACATGCCAATCTCATACCAGAATAGGTTCTGATTTTGGAATCTGGTGGTCAGGAAAAGACAGGGTAGCAAAAGAACTGTAATGCGTTCTCCTTGGAGGAGATAAAACAGGGATTACACTCTCCCTGACAAGTTTCCAAGTACTGCATTTCGGACTCTTTTGTTGACCATGATGGCTACTCCATTTCTTCTGAGGGATTCCTGCCTGCAGTAGTAGATATAATGGTCATCTGAGTTAAATTCACCCATTCAGGTCCATTTTAGTTCGCTGATTCCTAGAATGTCGACGTTCACTCTTGCCATCTCTTGTTTGACCACTTCCAATTTGCCTTGATTCATGGACCTGACATTCCAGGTTCCTATGCAATATTGTTCTTTACAGCATCGGATCTTGCTTCTATCACCAGTCACATGCACAAGTGGGTATTGTTTTTGCTTTGGCTCCATCCCTTCATTCTTTCTAGAGTTATTTCTCCACTGATCTCCAGTAGCATATTGGGCACCTAACGACCTGGGGAGATTCTCTTTTGATATCCTATCATTTTGCCTTTTCATACTGTTCATGGGGTTCTCAAGGCAAGAATACTGAAGTGGCTTGCCATTCCCTTCTCCAGTGGACCACGTTCTGTCAGACCTCTCCACCATGACCCGCCCGCCTTGGGTTGCCCTGCAGGCATGGCTTGGTTTCATTGAGTTAGACAAGGCCCTGGTCCTAGTGTGATTAGATTGACTAGTTTTCTGCGAGTATGGTTTCAGTGTGTCTGCCCTCTGATGCTCTCTTGCAACACCTACCATCTTACTTGGGTTTCTCTTACCTTGGGCGTGGGTTGTCTCTTCACGGCTGCTCCAGCAAGGTACAGCCGCTGCTCCTTACCTTGGACAAGGGGTCACCCTGCTTATTTAACTCATATGTGGCAAGAATACATGGAAGAACTGTACCAAAAAGATCTTCACGACCCAGATAATCATGACGATGTGATCACTAATCTATTACAGATAGAGAGAGATTAGAAACAGATAGTGTAGTAGGAAAATTAGTGGAGAAAAAGACGCTGAATAACTTGGTTTATGTTGAATACCAATCACCACCTATGTATGCCACAGGCGTCTTTCCGTTCTCCCGAAGGAGAGGAGGCACTGAGGCCCGAGGCAAAATTAGCAGGCTTGATGAGTACCCACATTATTCAGCCAGAAAACTGGGGAGCAAGAAAGAAACTACATGGGGGAATCAGTGTTCCAGAAACTGATCCCAATTTTTTTATTTTTTAGGTTTGCTTATATACCTTTTGTTATACATAGGGATGAATACAGGTGCTTTACATGAGAAAAGGTCTTAGGGGGTTTACATCATCTTCTGGCCATGAGGCCTGCTGACATTTACGACCCTTTCTTTCTGATAACCAAAAAACTTATTTTTTCCAAGGGTGTTTTTTCTTAAACCAGGCACCACCCTCCAAATAAAGTTGCATTCCTATAGGGTGAGGGTGTAGTGAGTTACAATCAAGAAAGGAACTTACTTACCCCAAGGTTAACATGATCAATGTTTAAGGTTAATACTTATTTCTCCTATATGCTAGTTATATTCATTATAAGAGCAGGGAATATGGAGATTTCGCAGCAAACATCAGCCCAACAAATAAAAACCCTTCACCAATGTTCCCCTTAAGATCTATTTAGTCTTAAGATAGTGATAAAGTTACATTTTTACATAGCAAGGACACAATGATTTATAACAAAGTACAGTGATCTATTACAAAAGAGAAAATTCATTAACTCAAAAAGTCTAGTATTACTAACCTTAAAAACTACTATATTTCCTTTTCTATATTCCAAATACATTAATTAATATATTCCCAAGTGCCTAAGTATATGGAGGCCTGGCGGCAATCATTGACTCAACAATGAGAAAAGCCCTATGTTAACTAAGACTCTCAAAATACTCCAAACTCTCTGTGCTGTTTATGGTTGAGAGGTAGTAAACAATCATGTGTGTAGTGGCAGGAGTAGGGATAATCCTGTCACACAAGCTAGTTTGCCAGCAGAGAGGTTTGACCTGAGAAACTCTTGTCCCACCCAGGGCAGGGAATTAGCAGCAATTATTGGCATGACAAATGAAAAACCCTTCACCAATATAATTCCTAACCAACCCACTATACTAATAATTTCTAGGTAGACTCTGGCTTTGGGGGTAGATGCTCGGGAACAGGGGGTTTCCTGAGGCTTGATCATGCCTTTGCATATGCCAAGCCTCCTTCCTCATGACCTTTGCCATGGGCGGAGTTCCTCATGCTGATTCCTGGCAATATTCCTAATTTTCTGCCGCTATCATCTACATGGCTTTGGGGAAGGAGAGAAACTCATGTACCTTCATCCCTGCCCCACCCCACCCCCCGCCTCTGCTCCATGTTTCTCATGCCCATGCCCTCTTTGTTCTCTCTCATTAGAGACCTGGCGAGGCTGTTCCAACCACACTGAAGCAGGGGCCTCAGTCTCCCCTTATATCCATGGTTCTTAAATGGGTCACTTTTGCCCCCATGTAACATTGGCAATGTCCAGATGGAGTTTTGGTTTTTATAGCTGGGGGGAGGGTGCTAGTGGCTGAGGCCATGATGCTGTGAACTGTCTTGCAGTGACCCCCAACAAAAATGACCTGTGTGGATGCCAACAGGCAAGGTGGTCAAACCTTGCTTCACTTTTATGGCCTAACCTATGGTACTTAGGTATCCTCAAGGGTTGAATAAGAAACCTAAGGGGATCATATCATCCTAATGTATAACTGTTTCTCTTCAGTGTATGAATTTTTCATGGGGGATCTCAGGACACAGAATGGTGGCAGTTTTGCATGCAAACTCATTTAAGTGGATCATATTGAAAAGACACATTTGTACTTTTTGGGATGACTGTAAACTATCTGAAACAATCTGCTGAGATTATTCAGATGGCTATTATTTCATGGGTATAGGTGATTCAGTGTGAGCAGTTGTATGTGTGACCCTTACGTGGGTAATTACTGTGATTGCATCCCTCACACCAAGATTCGAACAATATTTACATGGGCCTTCCCCGGTGGCTCAGATGGTAACAAATCTGCCTACAATGCAGGAGACCTGAGTTTGATTTCTGGGTCAGGATGATCTGCTGGACAAGGGAATGGCAACTCATTCCAGTATTCTTGCCTGGATAGTTCCATGGACCGCAGAAGCTGGGGGTTATAGTCCACAGGGGTCTCAAGGAGTTAGACATGACTGAGTGACTAACATCTAGTATGTTCAAAGAAAGAAACAAACAGGCTGCATTTTGATATTCTGTCTCATTTAAAATGAGATAAATTATATAAAGTTAGCCCTGCTTCCAGTCAAGCCACGACAATTACAAATTCAGACCCCTAATTTATTTTACAGAAGAAAATTCACTTTCCTCAAGATAACTACAAATAGATGTGTTTCTCAGAGACAAAGGTGTATAGAAAGAGAAACAAAATAATACCCATTTATGGTCCTGCTGCTGCTGCTGCTAAGTCACTGCTTCAGTCGTGTCCGACTCTGTGTGACCCCACAGACAGCAGCCCACCAGGCTCCCCCATCCCTGGGATTTTCCAGGCAAGAATACTGGAGTGGGTTGCCATTTCCTTCTCCATTGCATGAAAGTAAAAAGTGAAAGTGAAGTCGCTCAGTCTGTCCGACTGTTAGCGACCCCATGGAGTGCAGCCCACCAGGCTACTCTGTCCATTGGATTTTCCAGGCAAGTACTGGGGTGGGGTGCCATTGCCTTCCCCGATTTATGGTCCTAAGTGTCTATATATGATATATTTGTGCTTTTAGAGGCACCCATCTAGTAAGCTATACTTATTGTCACAGGGTGAAGAGTCACTTGTTTTTATTTTTTTTAATATAAATTTATTTATTTTAATTGGAGGTTAATTACTTTACAATATTGTATTGGTTTTGCCATGTATCAACATGAATCCGCAACAGGTATACACGTGTTCCCCATCCTGAACTCCCCTCCCTTCTTCCTCCCTGTACCATCCCTCTGGGTCATCCCAGTGCACCAGCCCCAAGCATCCAGTATCATGCATTGAACCTGGACTGGCGATTCATTTCATATATGATATTATACATGTTTCAATGCCATTCTCCCAAATCGTCCCACCCTCTCCCTCTCCCACAGAGTCCAAAAGACTGTTTATATATCTGTGTCTCTTTTGCCGTCACACATACAGGGTTAACGCTGCCATCTTTCTAAACTCCATATATATGTGTTAGTATACTGCATTGGTGTTTTTCTTTCTGGCTTACTTCACTCTGTATATTCAGCTCCAGTTTCATCCACCTCATTAGAATGGATTCAAATGTATTCTTTTTAATGGCTGAGTAATACTCCATTGTGTATATGTACCACAGCTTTCTTACCCATTCATCTAGGTTGCTTCCATGTCCTGGCTATTATAAACAGTGCTGCAGTGAACACTGGGGTACACCTGTCTGTTTCAGTTCTGGTTTCCTCATTGTGTATGCCCAGCAGTGGGATTGCTGGGTCATAAGGCAGTTCTATTTGCAATTTCTTAAGGAATCTCCACACTGTTCTCCATAGTGGCTGTACTAGTTTGCATTCCCACCAACAGTGTAAAAGGGTTCCCTTTTCTCCACACCCTCTCCAGCATTTATTGCTTGCAGACTTTTGGATCGCAGCCATTCTGACTGGTGTGAAGTGGTATCTCATTGTGGTCTTGATTTGCATTTCTCTGATAATGAGTGACGTTGAGCATCTTTTCATGTGTTTGTTAGCCATCCGTATGTCTTCTTTGGAGAAATGTCTATTTAGTTCTTTGGCCCATTTTTTGATTGGGTCGTTTATTTTTCTGGAATTGAGCTGTATAAGTTGCTTGTATATTTTTGAGATTAGTTGTTTGTCAGTTGCTTCATTTGCTATTATTTTCTCCCATTCAGAGGGTTGTCTTTTCACCTTGCTTATAGTTTCCTTTGTTGTGCAGAAGCTTTTAATTTTAATTAGATCCCATTTGTTTATATTTGCTTTTATTTCCAGTATTCTGGGAGGCGGATCATTGAGGATCCTGCTGTGATTTATGTCGGAGAGTGTTTTGCCTATGTTCTCCTCTAGGAGTTTTATAGTTTCTGGTCTTACATTTAGATCTTTAATCCATTTTGAGTTTATTTTTGTGTGTGGTGTTAGAAAGTGATCTAGTTTCATTCTTTTACAAGTGGTTGACCAGTTTTCCCAGCACCACTTGTTAAAGAGATTGTCTTTACTCCATTGTATATTCTTGCCTCCTTTGTCAAAGATAAGGTGTCCATATGTGTGTGGATTTATCTCTGGGCTTTCTATTTTGTTCCATTGATCTATATTTCTGTCTTTGTGCCAGTACCATACTGTCTTGATGACTGTGGCTTTGTAGTAGAGCCTGAAGTCAGGTAAGTTGATTCCTCCAGTTCCATTCTTCTTTCTCAAAATTGCTTTGGCTATTCGAGGTTTTTTGTATTTCCATACAAATCTTGAAATTATTTGTTCTAGTTCTGTGAAAAATACCGCTGGTAGCTTGATAGGGATTGCATTGAATCTGTAGATTGCTTTGGGTAATATACTCATTTTCACTATATTGATTCTTCCAATCCATGAACATGGTATATTTCTCCATCTATTAGTGTCCTCTTTGATTTCTTTCACCAGTGTTTTATAGTTTTCTATATATAGGTCTTTAGTTTCTTTAGGTAGATATATTCCTAAGTATTTTATTCTTTTTGTTGCAATGGTGAATGGAATTGTTTCCTTAATTTCTCTTTATATTTTCTCATTATTAGTGTATATGAATGCAAGGGATTTCTGTGTGTTGATTTTATATCCTGCAAATTTACTATAGTCATCGATTAGCTCTAGTAATTTTCTGGTGGAGGCTTTAGGGTTTTCTATGTAGAGGATCATGTCATCTGCAAACAGTGAGAGTTTTATTTCTTCTTTTCCAATTTGGATTCCTTTTATTTTTCACTTGTTTTTAGAATGCCCTTTGATTTCTTAAAATGTCTTACTTGGACAAACCTAATTTTTACCTTATTAAACTCAGGAGACCACTTTGGTTTTGTTGTTAATGGGGCTAAACTTAGTGGTGGGTTCCTCCACTTGTTTCTCCCTTAGCAGCAGCAAGACCGGGAGGCCACTGGTGTCACCTGTTGTGTTGGTAGAGAATCCCATATCTCATGCTACAGAGTGAAATGCAGGTGGAATGTGTAAAAGTAATGAGATTTTCCTGGCTCAGAGACGGCAGTAGACTCCTCCTTGACTGTGGCCAGGCTCCTTTCCCCACTTCCTTTCAGCCCCTGAGGGGCTTTGGTTTCCTCATGTCTGTGGTTAGGTAACACTTCTCTGTGATGAGTCCTGAGCTCAGAATGGTGAATGTCCATTGCTTTTGTAAGTAAATACTTTTAACTGTTTTAGTTCACTTTAGGTTAAAAATAAGCCAATCAAATTATTTGTGAAAATACCTTCTCTCTGGCTACTTCAGAGATTCGCTTGTGAACATTTTAATTTTTTTGTTAAAGTTAGTTGTCTCTTCTATTTTTAAAAATCCTACAAGCACTCTGTTACCATGGAGAGATTAGCATAAACAAAACAGGATTAAAAGATGGTCATTGTTGATGTGTCCATGTTTTATGTCCTCACACATGTATATATCCATAGTATAGACTAATGAAATTATGTTGATTATTTTAATAATAGTTTAACAAATTAATATAGTATCTTATAGCAACTCTCCTGGTCAATAAAAATATTTTAAAATATTTTTATTGAGTCATAATTATCATACAATATTATGTTAGTTTCTGGTGTACAGTATAGTGATTTAGTATCATTCAGTTCAGTTCAGTTCAGTCACTCAGTTGTGTCCGACTCTTTGTGACCCCATGAATTGCAGCACGCCAGGCCTCCCTGTCCATCACCAACCCCCAGAGTTCAACCAAACTCATGTCCATCGAGTCAGTGATGCCATCCAGCCATCTCATCCTCTGTCATCCCCTTCTCCTCCTGCCCCCAATCCCTCCTAGCATCAGAGTCTTTTCCAATGAATCAGCTCTTAACATGATGTGGCCAAAGTATTGGAGTTTCAGCTTTAGCATCAGTCCTTCCAAAGAACACCTAGGACTGATCTCCTTTAGAATGGACTGGCTGGATCTCCTTGCAGTCCAAGGACTCTCAAGAGTCTTCTCCAACCCTACAGTTCAAAAGCATCAATTCTTCGGCACTCAGTCTTTTTCACAGTCCAACTCTCACATCCATACATGACCACAGGAAAAACCATAGCCTTGACTAGACGGATCTTTGTTGGCCAAGTAATGTCTCTGCTTTTCAGTATGCTATCTAGGTTGGTCATAACTTTCCTTGCAAGGAGTAAGTGTTTTTTAATTTCATGGCTGCAATCACCATATGCAGTGATTTTGGAGCTCCAAAAAATAAAGTTTGACACTGTTTCCACTGTTTCCCCATCTATTTCCCATGAAGTGATGGGACCAGATGCCATGATCTTTGTTTTCTGAATGTTGAGCTTTAAGCCAACTTTTTCAGTCTCCTCTTTCACTTTCATCAAAGGCTTTTTAGTTCCTCTTCACTTTCTACCATAAGGATGGTGTCATCTGCATATCTGAGGTTATTGACATTTCTCCAGGCAATCTTGATTCCAGCTTGTCCTTCTTCCAGCCCAGTGTTTCTCATGATGTCCTCTGTATATAAGGTAAATAACCAGGGTGACAATATGCAACCTTGATGTACTCCTTTTCATATTTGGAACCAGTCTATTGTTCCATATCCAGTTCTAACTGTTGCTTCCTGACCTGCAAATAGGTTTCTCAAGAGGCGGGTCAGGTAGTCTGGTGTTCCCATCTCTTGAAGAATTTTCCACAGTTTAGAAAAGGCAGGGGAACCAGAGATCAAATTGCCAACATCTGCTGGATCATCAAAAAAGCAAGAGAGTTCCAGAAAAACATCTATTTCTGCTTTATTGACTATGCCAAAGCCTTTGACTGTGTGCATCACAATAAACTGTGGAAAGTTCCGAAAGAGATGGGAATACCAGACCATCTGACCTGCCTCTTGAGAAACCTATATGCAGGAAGCAACAGTTAGAACTGGACATGGAACAACAGACTGGTTCCAAATAGGAAAAGGAGTACGTCAAAGCTGTTTATTGTCACCCTGCTTATTTAACTTATATGCAGTGTACATCATGAGAAATGCTGGGCTGGAAGAAGCACAAACTGAAATCAAGATTGCTGGGAGAAGTATCAGTAACCTCAGATATGCAGATGACACCACCCTTATGGCAGAAAGTGAAGAGGAACTAAACAGCTCTTGATGAAAGTGAAAGAGGAGACTGAAAAAGTTGGCTTAAAGCTCAACAATCAGAAAACAAAGATCATGGCATCTGGTCCCATCACTTCATGGGAAATAGATGGGGAAACAGTGGAAACAGTGTCA
>SJYX01006140.1:242837-254195 GCA_006410675.1 Oreotragus oreotragus | reverse complement strand
GATAGTATATTCAAAAGCAGAGACATTACTTTGCCAACTAGGGTCCGTCTAGTCAAGGCTATGGTTTTTCCTGTGGTCATGTATGGATGTGAGAGTTGGACTGTGAAGAAGGCTGAGCGCCAAAGAATTGATGCTTTTGATCTGTGGTGTTGGAGAAGACTCTTGAGAGTCCCTTGGACTGCAAGGAGATCCAACCAGTCCATTCTGAAGCAGATCAACCCTGGGATTTCTTTGGAAGGAATGATGCTAAAGCTGAAACTCCAGTACTTTGGCCACCTCATGAGAAGAGTTGACTCATTGGAGAAGACTCTGATGCTGGGAGGGATTGGGGTCAGGAGGAGAAGGGGACGACAGAGGATGAGATGGCTGGATGGCATCATGGACTTGATGGACGTGAGTCTGAGTGAACTCCGGGAGATGGTGATGAGCAGGGAGGCCTGGAGTGCTGCGATTCATGGGGTTGCAAAGAGTCGGACACGACTGAGCTACTGAACTGAACTCATACACACACATACATATAGCTGATTCACGTTGATGTATGGTAGAAACCAGTGCAACATTGTAAAGCAATTATCCTCCAATTGAAAATTAAGAGAAAAACAACAGTCTCTGATGATCCCTAAATGAAGTGCTTTTGGAAAAACACTGTGGAATCAGGACAAAGGAAATGGCCCAGAAGGGGTGATGGAGAGGGAGCTCTGGGCCTGAGTCAGTTCCTTGGGGAGTGAAATGACATCTTCAGGGTACCTGTTTCCTCAGACTCTGCATGTTAGCACTTCATCTGACTTTGAGGTTTATGGAGACACAGCAGCAAACCCAGTAAGCATCTCTGAGGGCACTTTGCCATCCTAGGAGCATGACTGGGGAGTAGACAGATTTGTTAGCTTGTTCTTCCTGCTGCATTCAGTGGGCATTTTGTTTTTCTAGTGGTACCTGTGTACAGTGTGCAGGTATTTGCAAGTGATATCAGACAGCAGTGACATTGCTCAGTTATCCATGGAATTGTGAAGCTGAAATAGTGCCCTTATCCTGAGAGATTCAGATGACCTCAAATTTGTTGGCTTAAACAGTGCACATTCATCACTACAGATTCTGTAGATTGGGGATCTGGCATTGTCTCTCTGGACTAACACCAGGGCATCCACAGGGTAGGTCCTCGGAAGCTTTTAGTGGACAGTCCAGACCTCACATCTCCAGCTTCCAAAAGTGCCATGCGGGTCTGTGTTCTTGTCCCTGCTCAAATCCTGAAACGTTGGGCAGTCTCCCTGTGGCTCCCTGTCTCTATCCTCTGCTCTTAGGGATACATTTGATTATTTTGGATTATCTACTTATCCCAGCATATTGTACTTAATTCTGTCTGCAAAGCCCCTTTTCTGTACCGGGCACATATACAAGAGTTCTGGGGATCAGGGAATGGGTTTCTTTGGGGCCATAATTGTGCTATCAAGATGCTTATTTCTAATTTAAATTTATATTTAGCTTTCATCTTTAGAGGTTTTATTTTTACCATGAATTTGAGCAAAATTCCTGCATTTCCTGGAAAAAAAAAATAGTTGGGAAGTTAGCTTCTTATCTTCTATTTGTATGTCAGAGCATGACAAGTAAGATGAGCTCCTTTACCATTTGTAAAGCAGTGAAAAAATTATTTACTGAGGCTGCAGTCCCTCAGCAGGTCCTGGGTTTGTGACTTCACCACCAGTGCAGAGGACTTGCCCTTTTATTTGATGTATATAACTGTAATTTAGATGTTGCCTTGATTAAACATGAACTAACCCAGTCAGTCTCTCCCATCTGGAAGCTTCCACAAACCTCTTATCCTTATCCATCAGAGGGCAGACAGAATGAAAACCACAATCACAGAAAACTAACCAAACCGAATACGTGGATCACAACCTTGTCTAACTTGCTGAAACTATGAGCCATGCTGTGTAGGGCCACCCAAGACAGATGGGTCATGGTGGAGAGTTCTGACAAAACACTGTCCAGTGAAGAAGGAAATGGCAAACCACTTCAGTATTCTTGCCTTGAGAACCCCATGAACATTATGAAAATGTAAAAAGATATGGTGCTTACCAACTCCCTGGGTTGGTAGGTGCCCGATATGCTACTGGAGAAGAGGGGAGAAATAACTCTGAAAGAATGAAGAGACAGAGCCAAAGCAAAAACAACACTCAGTTGTAGATGTGACTAGTGATGGAAGCAAAGTCCAATGCTGTAAAGAAAAATATTTCATAGGAACCTGAAATGTTAGGTCCATGAATCAAGGCAAATTGGAAGTGGTCAAACGGGAGATGGCAAGAGTGAACTTCAATATTTTAGGAATCTTTGAACTAAAATGTACTGGGATGGGCAAATTTAATTCAGATGACCATTGTAACAACAAAGGTCCATCTGGTCAAAACTATGGTTTTTCCAGTAGTCATGTATGGGTGTGAGAGTTGGACTGTGAAGAAAGCTGAGCACTGAAAAATTGATGCTTTCAAACTCTGATGTTGGAGAAGACTCTTAAGAGTCCCTTGGACTGCAGTGATATCAAACCAGTCAATCCTAAAGGAAATCAGCCCTGAATATTTATTGGAAGGACTGATGCTGAAGCTGAAGCTCCAATACTTTGACCACATGATGTGAAGAACTAACTGATTGGGAAAGGCCCTGATGCTGGGAAAGATTGAAGGCAGGTGGGGAAGGGGATGACAAAGAATGAGATGGTTGGATGGCATCACTGATTCAATGGACGTGAGTTTGAGCAAGCCCCGGGAGTTGGTGATGAACAGGGAAGTCTGGAGTGCTGCAGTCCATGGGGTTACAAAGAGTTGGACATGACTAAGCAACTAAAATGAACTACTTCTGTGGGTAAGAATCCCTTAGGAGAAATGGAGTAGCCCTCATAGTCAACAAAAGAGTCTGAAATGCAGTACTTGGATGCAATCTCAAAAATGACGGAATGATCTCTATTTGTTTCCAAGGTAAACCATTCATTATCACAGTAATTCAAGTCTATGCCCCAACCACTAATGCTGAAGAAGCTGAAGTTGAATGGTTCTGTGATGACCTACAAAATCTTTAAGAACTAACACCAGAAAAGATGTCCTTTCATCATAGGGGACTGGAATGCAAAAGTAGGAAGTCAAATGATACCTGGAATAATGGGCAAATTTGGCCTTATGGTACAAAATGAAGCAGGGCAAAGGCTAACAGAGTTTTGCCAAGAGAACACACTGGTCATAGGAAACACCCTCTTCCAACAACACAAGAGATGACTCTACACATGGATGACACCAGATGGTCAATACCAAAATGAGACTGATTATATTCTTTACAGCCAAAGGTGGAGAAGCTCTATACAGTCAACAAAAACAAGACCTGGAGCTGACTATGGCTCAGATCATGAACTCCTTATTGCAAAATTCAGACTTAAATTGAAGGAAGTAAGGAAAACCACTAGACCACTCAGGACTGACCTAAATCAAATCCCTTATGATTATACATTGGAGGTGAAAAATAGATTCAGGGAATTAGATCTGATAGACAGAATGCCTGAAGAACTATGGACGAGGTTTGTGACATTGTACAGGAGGAGGTTATCAAGACCATCCCCAAGATAAAGAAATGTAGAAAGGCAAAATAGTTGTCTGAGGAGGCCTTACAAATAGCTATGAAAAGAAGAGAAACTAAAGGCAAAAAAGAAAAGGGAAGATATACCCATCTGAGCGCAGAGTTCCAAAGAATAGAAAGGAGAGATAAGAAAGTCTTCCTCAGTAATCAATGCAAAGAGATAAAGGAACACAATAAAATGAGATAGACTGGAGATCTCTTCAAGAAAATTAGAGATACCAAGGGAATACTTCTTGCAAAGATGGACACAATAAAGGACAGAAATGGTATGGACCTAACAGAAGCAGAAGATATTAAGAAGAAGTGGCAAGAATTCATTGAGGAACTGTACAAAAAAGATCTTCATGACCCAGATAACCATGATGGTGTGGTCACTTACCTAGAACCAGACATCCTCGAGTCCGAAGTCAAGTGGGCTTTAGGAAGTATCATGATGAACAAAGCTAGTGGAAGTTATGGAATTCCAGGTGAGCTATTTCAAATCCTAAAACATGATGCTGTGAAAGTTCTGCATTCAGTATGCCAACAAATTTGGAAATCTCAGCAGTGACCACAGGACTGGAAAAGGTCAGTTTTCATTCTAATACCTAAAAAATACAATGCCAAAGAATGTTCAAACTAATGCACAATTATACTCATCACACACACTGGCAAAGTAATGCTCAAAATTCTCCAAGTCAGGCTTCAACAGTACATAAACCGTGAAATTCCAGATGTTCAAGCTGGATTTAGAAGATATAGAGGAAGCACAGATCAAATTGCCAACATCTGTGGAATCATAGAAAAAGCAAGAGAGTTCCAGAAAAACATCTGCTTTATTGATTGTGCTAAAGCCTTTGACTGTGTGGATCACAACAAACTGGAAAATTCTTCAAGAGATGGGAATACCAGACCACCTGACCTGCCTCCTGAGAAATCTGTATGCAGGTCAGGAAGCAACAGTTAGAACTGGACATGGACCAGCTGACTGATTCCAGGACAGGAAAGGAGTACTTCAAGGCTGAATATTGTTACCCTGCTTATTTAACTTATATGCAGAGTACATCATGCAAAATGCCAAGCTGGATGTAGCACAAACTGGAATCAAGATTGCTGGCAGAAATATCAGTAACCTCAGCTATGCAGATGACACCACCCTTATGGCAGAACATGAAGAGGAACTAAAAACCCTCTTGATGAAAGTAAAAGAGAAGAGTGAAAAAACTGGTTTAAAACTCAGCATTCAGCAAACATAGATCATGGAATCCAGTCCCATCACTTCATGACAAATAAATGGGGAAGCAGTGGGTACAGTGATAGACTTTATTTTCCTGGACTCCAAAATCACTGCTGATGGTGACTTCAGGCATGAAATTAAAGATGCTTGCTCCTTGGGAGAAAAGCTGTGACCAACCTCAGTTCAGTTCAGTTCCTCAGTCATGTCCGACTCTTTGCGACCCCATGTATCGCAGCACGCCAGGCCTCCCTGTCCATTACCAACTCCCGGAGGTTACACAAAGTCACATCCATTGAGTCGGCAATGCCATCCAATCATCTCATCCTCTGTCATCCCCTTCTCCTGCCCTCAATCTTTCCCAGCATCAAGGTCTTTTCAAATGAGTCAGCTCTTCACATTAGGTGGCTAAAGTATTAGTTTCAGCTTCAACATCAGTCCTTCCAATGAACACCCAGGACTGATCCCCTTCAGAATAGACTGGTTGGATCTCCTTGCAGTCCAAGGGACTCTCAAGAATCTTCTCCAACACCACAGCTCAAAAGTATCAATTCTTCAGCACTCAGCTTTCTTTACAGCCCAGCTCTCACATCCATACATGACTACTGGAAAAACTATAGCCTTGACTAGATGGACCTTTGTTGGCAAAGTAATGTCTCTGCTTTTTAATATGCTATCTAGGTTGGTCATAACTTTCCTTCCAAGGACTAAGTGTCTTTTAATTTCATGGCTGCAGTCACCATCTGCAGTGATTTTGGAGCCCCCCAAAATAAAAGTCAGCCACGCTTACTCCTTGGAAGAAAAGTGAGTACCAACCTAGACAGCATATTCAAAAGCAGAGACATTTCTTTGCCAACTAAGGTCCGTCTGACAGTCAAGGCTATGGTTTTTCCTGCGGTCATGTATGGATGTGAGAGTTGGACTGTGAAGAAGGCTGAGCACCGAAGAATTGATGCTTTTGAACTGTGGTGTTGGAGAAGACTCTTGAGAGTCCCTTGGACTGCAAGGAGATCCAACCAGTCCATTCTGAAGGAGATCAGCCCTGGGATTTCTTTGGAAGGAATGATGCTAAAGCTGAAACTCCAGTACTTTGGCCACCTGATGAGAAGAGTTGACTCATTGGAAAAGACTCTGATGCTGGGAGGGATTTGGGGCAGGAGGAGAAGGGGACGACAGAGGATGAGATGGCTGGATGGCATTACTGACTTGATGGACGTGAGTCTGAGTGAACTCCGGGAGATGGTGATGGACAGGGAGGCCTGGTGTGCTGCAATTTATGGGATCGCAAAGAGTCGGACGCGTCTGAGTGACTGAACTGAACTGAACTGTTTCCCCATCTATTACCCATGAAGTGATGGGACCAGATGCCATGATCTTCATTTTCTGAATGTTGAGCTTTAGGCCAACTTTTTCTCTCTCCTCTTTCACTTTGATCAAGAGGCTTTTTAGTTCTTCTTCACTTTCTACCATAAGGATGGCATCATTTGCATATCTGAGGTTGCTGATATTTCTCCCGGCAGTCTTGATTCCAGCTTGTGCTTCATCCAGCCCAGCATTTCTCATCTATATATAAGTTAAATAAGCAGCATAACAATATACAGCCTTGATGTACTCCTTTTCTTATTTAGAACCAGTCTGTTGTTCCATGTCCAGTTCTAACTGTTGCTTCCTGACATGCATACAGGTTTCTCAAGAGGCAAGTCTGGTGGTCTGGTATTCCCATCTCTTTCAGAATTTTCCACAGTTTATTGTGGTCCACACAGTCTAAGGCTTTGGCATAGTCAATAAAGCAGAAATAGATGTTTTTCTGGAACTCTCTTGCTTTTTCGATCATCCAGCAGATGTTAGCAATTTGATCTCTGGTTCCTCTGTCTTTTCTAGAGAGCATATTAAAAACCAGAGATGACTTTGCCAAAGCTATGGTTTTTCCAGTAGTCATGTACAAATCTGAGAGTTGGACCATAAAAAAGGTGAGTTCTGAAGAATTGATGCTTTTGAACTGTGGTGTTGGAGAAGACTGTTGAGAGTCCCTTAGACTGCAGGTAGATGAAACCAGTCAATCCTAAAGGAAATCAGTCCTGAATATTCATTGGAAGGACTGATGCTGAAGCTCTAATACTTTGGCTACCTGATGTGAAGACCTGACTTATTGGAAAAGACCCTGATGCTGGAAAAGGTTGAATACGGGAGGAGAAGGGGATGACAGAGGATGAGATGGCTACATGGCATCAACAACCCGATGGACATTAGTTAGAGGACACTCTGGGAGTTGGTGATGGACAGGGAAGTATGGTATTCTGAAGTCCACGGGGTCGCAGAGAGTCAGACACGACTGAATGACTGAACTGAACCCAACACAGGATTCGTTCCTGAGAACAGGGAAACCAGGTTGGATTTCTGGCCTCCAGTAAATCATTGTTGGTGAATGTGGTAAGATCTGTTCAGGTTGTACATATCATACACATACCATGGTATTGACTCACTTTGTGACCCTGCACCCACAGAGACAAGCTGCAGCCTGAGGCCAGAGCACAGCTGTGTGTGCAGGATGCTGGCTTCCAGACGGTGGTGCATTAGGACTTCAGAGGCCTGGTGACAAGGTTCAGAGACATGCCCGGATACATCATTTTCATTTGTGGGCTTTACAGTGAAATGATATGAGTGCCCGGGGTGTTGTACGCATTGTCCAAGGGCATCCAGCAGATCCTGAGGACATACAGGGTGACACAGCTTTTCTTGTCTTGAACCATTAGTCAGTACCTTTTTGTTGACTGGAAAGAATGATTTCTAGTTAAAACCATCGAAGCTTTCATTGCTGTGTACAGTTCTCTATATTTTAGTTTGTGTTTCTTTAGAGCAGTTGAATATTTTTACCTTAAGAAAAGCTACTTTCCTCTATGGAATTAGTGTTAAAAAAAAAAAAAAAGCTGCTCAGAAACACAGCTTTTGGGTCGCATCCTTGTCATTGTCTGAATTTTGTGCCAGCGTGGCTTAGAATGCAATTATGGTGATGGTTTCACTTGTAGATTTTTCTCAAATGTGCTTTACTTTACTTCTCAAAAAATCATTTAATGTAAATTAAAAACTTCCAACACTGAGACTTCGTTAACTCAAGTAGGTCTGTCCTGTTCAGTGTTATGTGTATTTTCTGACTGTGTCTGTGCTTCTGTGTGTCTGGGCGTGTCTCTCTCTCTCTCTGCATGTGGGTGTGTGTGTGTCTGGGTGTCTCTTCCATATCTGTGCATTTGTGTGTCTGTGCATGTGTGTGTCTGTGTATGAAAACTTAGACCTGCTAGAACACTTCATAATCTTCGGGTATGAACCGAGTTACAGTTCTCTTCTCAGTGCTGGGCTGATCTTCAGATTCTTGAAGCTCTTAGAAAAGGATGGGACCGTGGGCCTCTTTTTGTCTGGGGATGTTTCCAGCCTCATGTGTAAACCTTTCTCCTCTGTCTGCCTGGCGAGTGGATTCGTGAATACTTGGCAGGTTATGTCAGACTCACTCTTGGATTGGCCCTGATGCTCTGACATGTTCATCTCAGGGCTGAACTCAGGCTTTTCCCATCATGTTTGAGACCTTGGGCTCTGGTCCAAGGATGTTTCCTCTGAAGGCTGTCTCCGGGTGGGTGACAGACCTGTCCTTACATAACAGATAAATGCCTGGGCTTACAGAACCATTTGTGAGAGCAGGACACCCCTTAACACGGCAGCTGCGTGATTCTGAAGAATTTCTTCTCTGTCCTAAATTTAGACTCATCTGTCCTTCAGACACTCACTGGGGAACCAGAGATCAGAGCAAGAGGCCTGGATGGGCCTGTTTGAGGCAGACAGAGGGATGCGCTTAGCTGCCGTTCTTTCCTGTGAAACTGCTGATGTGCTGCGCTTGTTTCCCTTGAAAAGTTACTTATCTTTTTGTCTAAATGCCAAAGGACTTCAATTTTCTTCAATGTTCAGTAATTGCATGATAATATAATATGACATTAGTTCTGAGTCAGTTTCTCTTACATGGTGTGTCCTTTCAGTATGTAGTCAAACCTTTTTATTTGTTGTTAAATTCACTGGATTTTTCATAAATTATATCTGTGAGCATCATTCTATTTTACTGCTTTAATTTCCATTAGTGATTCCTATTATCTGTTTTTTGTATCTTTGCGTGCCTTTAATATTTGCACTTCTTTTTTAAAATGTTGTTCCTTTCCCCTGCTTCTCTTAATGTGTCATTTATTGAAAGTGAAAGTCACTCAGGCAAGTCCGACTCTCTGACCCCATGGAGTGTATAGTCCATGAAATTCTCCAGGCCAGAGTACTGGCCTTCTCCAAGGGATCTTCCCAACCCAGGAATCGAACCCAAGTCTCCCACATTTGGGTGGGTTCTTTACCAGCTGAGCCACCAGGGAAGCCCAAGAATACTGAAGTGGCTAGCCTATCCCTTCTCCAGTGGATCTTCCTGACCCAGGAATCGAACCAAGGTCTCCTGCATTGCAGGTGGATTCTTTACCAGGTATCATTTCTGAAATGAAGTACCATTTATTTCTAGTTTTTTCCCTGAGTTTTGGTCTTTTGTTTCTCAGTTTTCCTAATTCTAATTTACATGGTTATTTCATGTCTGATATCATTTTCTCTGTGTCTTATAACTTAGAGAAGCAGGTGGTATTTTTGATTTATTTTGTGGATGTGTTTTTCTAGTGGGTTTTCATTGTGTACAGGGTTTTTAATCTGCTCATTTGATTCTTTTTTCTTTTTCCTCTTAGATTAATTTTTCCCAGCTTTATTGAAATACTGCTTCTTTGTTTCTTGTAATAACTTTATGTCAGACTTGACCCTGACCTTTGTTGCTCATTTTTGTGTGAACTGAATTTGGATGAACTTAGAGGAAAGTGGGGCCAGGACAGCTTCCCAGGTGCTTCTCTCTCCTCTCCTGCCATTTGCTTGGACAGTTAACCTGGGGCAGCTAGATTTCTGAGGCTTCCTGGCTCTGTCCCCTCTATAGTTTTGGCCAGTTTCTTTCCTCGTCCCATCACCCCATCCTGCTCAGTTCTGACTCCAGCCCGAGCTGGACCCTGCCCGGGATGCGAGGTCTCAAGTCTGCAGGTGCCCTATTGAATTCACCAGGGCTGATGGATCGGGTAAAGCCCTATGGGGCTCCAGTGCCTTCCACTACTCAGAGGCTGGGCGCAGTGAACACAGTCCTCAGCCCTGGAGCAGGGAGGGGGAGGGGCTGCTTGTTTCCTTGTACTTTGTATTTCATGTCGGGGTGGGGAGTGGGAGGCTCTCCTCATCTAGAAATGGCATTCATGAGCTTTTGTCTTTTGCTGGCTTATTACTTTGTATGTTTTGATGTGAGGATTTGGAGAAATTAAAAACTATACTGCTGTTTTTGTAGTAGTCACTGTATTATGAATATATTACTTTAAAGATTATTAATAATATTTTCATATAGAACTTAAAAAACAAAATCTTGTGTCTTCTTGGTCTCATATAATGTATTTGTATTTATTTCACATATATTCTTTTAAAAATAAATAAATGCTTTCAGTATTTGTTCAGTTCAGTTCAGTCGCTCAGTTGTGTCGACTCTTTGTGACCCCATGAATTGCAGCACGCTAGGCCTCCCTGTCCATCACCAACTCTGGAGTTCACCTAAACTCATGTCTATTGAGTCGGTGATACCATCCAACCATCTCATCCTCTGTCATCCACTTCTCCTCCTGCCCCCAATCCCTCCCAGCATCAGAGTCTTTTCCGGTGAGTCAACTCTTCACATGAGGTGGTCAAAGTACTGGAGTTTCAGCTCTAGCATCAGTCCTTCCAAAGAACACCCAGAACTGATCTCCTTTAGAATGGACTGGTTGGATCTCCTTGTAGTCCAAGGGACTCTCAAGAGTCTTCTCCAACCCCACATTTCAAAAGCATCGATTCTTTGGCACTCAGCTTTCTTCACAGTCTAAGTTTCACATCTATACTTGACCACTGAAAAACCATAGCCTTGACTAGATGGACCTTTGTTGGCTAAGTAATGTCTCTGCTTTTGAATATACTATCCAGGTTGGTCATAACTTTTCTTCCAAGGAGTAAGCGTCTTTTAATTTCATGGCTGCAGTCACCATCTGCAGTGATTTTGGAGCCCCCCAAAATAAAGTCTGACACTGTTTCCACTGTTTCCCCATCTATTTCCCATGAAGTAATGGGACCAGATGCCATGATCTTCATTTTCTGAATGTTGAGCTTTAAGCCAAGTTTTTCACTCTCCTCTTTCACTTTCATCAAGAGGCTTTTTAGTTCCTCTTCACTTTCTGCCATAAGGGTGGTGTCATCTGCATATCTGAGGTCATTGATATTTCTCCCGGCAATCTTGACTCCAGCTTGTGCTTCTGCCAGCCCAGCGTTTCTCATGATGTACATTTCATATGAGTTAAATAAGCAGGGTGACAATATACAGCCTTGACATACTCCTTTTCCTATTTGGAACCAGTCTGTTGTTCCATGTCCAGTTCTGACTGTTATTTCTTGACCTGCATACAGGTTTCTCA
>SJYX01006140.1:231413-242532 GCA_006410675.1 Oreotragus oreotragus | reverse complement strand
AGTCTTCTCCAACACCACAGTTCAAAAGCATCAATTCTTCAGCACTCAGCTCTCTTTACAGTCCAACTCTCACATCCATACATGACCACTGGAAAAACCATAGCCTTGACTAGATGGACCTTTGTTGGCAAAGCAATGTCTCTACTTTTTAATGCTCTGCCTGGATTGGTCATAACTTTCCTTCCAAGGAGTAAGCGTCTTTTAATTTCATGGCTGCAGTCACCAACCGCAGTGATTTTGGAGCCCCCCAAAATAAAGTCAGCCACTGTTTCCACTGTTTCCCCCTCTATTTGCCATGAAGTGATGGGACCGGATCTTCGTTTTCTGAATGTTGAGTTTTAAGCCAGCTTTTTGATTTTTAGCCTTATGTTGATCTCTTTTTTAGTAGATAAAATATTTTAAAATACTAGTAATGTTTTGCTTTGTCAGGTGCAAGTGATTTTGAAGATGATTTTGTCATTTAATGGTCTCTATTGACATAAGAATTTTTTGATACTGAATACTCTTCTAAATTTCTCATTTATGTAAAATATTTTGTTACTTTGTGGGTGTAGCACAAATGCTAATATTTCCTCAGCATTTCCATGGAAATAAATGAAGTAAAAGGAATGTGTGTTTGTAGGCTGAAGAGATCAATAATTTTTCTGTCAGAAAGTGGAATTGGATAGAAATAATAGGGTGGTTCATGTGTAAATCAATTTAAGTTTTTTAAAAGGAACTGCTTATTGAAATACACCCACAGAAAGTATGCAGTTGCTGATTTGACAGTTCCCTGCATTTTCATGGAGGAAATGTACCCAGGTCAGTAGGTAAAACCCTGCCAGATTCCCTGAGGGCCCCTGTGCCCCTTCCCAGGTCAGCCTTCCTCTACCTCCAGGGTCATCACTATTCACACTCATAACAATTTAGATTAGTTTTGCTTTTATTTGCTTATATTTGAACTTCATATAAATAGGAGCTACTTTATCCAGGTATGCTACTGCTGCTGCTGCTAAGTTGCTTCAGTCGTGTCCGACTCTGTGCGACCCCATAGATGGCAGCCCACTAGGCTCCTCTGTCCCTGGGATTCTCCAGGCAAGAACACTGGAGTGGGTTGCCATTTCCTTCTCCAATGCATGAAACTGAAAAGTGAAAGTGAAGTCGCTCAGTCATGCCTGACTCTTAAAAGACCCCATGGACTGCAGCCTACCAGGCTCCTCCGTCCATGGGATTTTCCAGGCAAGAGTACTGGAGTGGGTTGCCATTGCCTTCTCTGTTATCCAGGTATAATTCACAATTAGCCTGTTTAAAGTTTGTAATGCAGCAACTTTTAGTATATTATTTCATATGTTCATGGAGATGTGCCGCCATCACCGCAGTCTGTTTTGTAACATTTTTGTTACTAACAAAAGAAACTGCACATCCCTCAGGCATCCCCTTCCAACCCTTCTGCCCCTGCTCCAGCCCTAGGCCATCCCACCATCCTTCTTTGATCATCTTTTTTCTGGGTCCTTTATTTTATTCCTGTGGCATTTTACATTCATTTAATTCTGGATGTTAAACCAGCCTCGCATTTCTCAGATAAATCTGATGTGTATTTTCTTTGCTTTCTTTCCCTCAATGTTTGTTTGTGGATTTACCTATGTTGTATTAATTGTGAATTGTATCGTATTTATTCTCAGTTTGTTTGTTATTTCTCTTGTTGGTGGACACTTGGTGGGCCCAGAGGGTTTGCTTATTAGGAGTAGTGCTGCTTTGAACGTTCTTTTGTTCGTCCTTTAGTGAAAATATGTTTGCATTTTTTTTTTTTGGTATAGACTTGGATTAGGAAGTTACAATCAATGTGCTTGCCTGTGTTCAGGTTGAATAGATACTTCAGAACGGTTTTCCAAACTGGTTTTTACCAGTATACACTTTCATCAACAGTGTGGGCAATTTCTGTAGATCTGTCTTTTAGCCACCTCTTGGATTGTCTGTGCTTTTTCCTTTAGTTATCCTGTGGGGTTTATAATGGTGTCCTATAATAGTTTCAGGAGAAGGCAATGGCACCCACTCCAGTACTCTTGCCTGGAAAATCCCATGGATGGAGGAGCCTGGTGGGCTACAGTCCATGGGGTGGCTAACAGTCAGACAGGACTGAGCGACTTACTTTCACTTTTCAGTTTCATGCATTGGAGAAGGAAATGGCAACCCACTCCAGTGTTCTTGCCTTGAGAATCCCAGGGACGAGGGAGCCTGATGGGTTGCCATCTATGGGGTCACACAGAGTCGGACACGACTGAAGCGACTTAGCGGTAGCAGCATCATGATAGTTTTAATGTGCATTATCTGATTACTAATGAAGTTAAGCACCTTTATATATATTTTGGGGGGGTTGGCTCATTTTCAAGGTGTGTATACAGTGTTCTCCCCATTTTTTCTAGTGAGTTATTGCCTTTATGTTTTATTTCTATAGTAACAGTTTATATATTCTGGATATCCATCTTTGATTTCAATTATTTTTTCTGTGATTGAATTTACTTTCTTAATGGTATGTTTTGATTAACAGATATTCCCAGTTTAATTATAATCATTTTTCCTGTGTGTGTTAGCATTATTGTTTATGTAATTTAATAGCTCTCTTCTTATGCAAAGGTCATAAGATGATCTCCTAGGTTTTTTTCTTGAATGTTTTCTTTTTACTTTTTCTCACTTATATTTGTTATCTATCTGAAATTGACTCTGTGTATGATATGTGAACTTACTTGAAAAGTAACACTTTCAAATTAGAAGCATCGTTTTAAGTAGCAGATGAACTCGGCAGTACTCATGCCTGCGTGTACTGCTCCATGGCACCGGGGGGTACACATCATACATGTGCAAGTTTTACAGATCAGGAAATTGATAATGAGGTGAAATAAGCAAATTGCTGTGAGTCTCCATGTTGGATCTGTCATTTGCCTGTAGTTCTTAGAGGTTAATAAAGCAGCCTGTGATGGTGATGTGGTGCTGCCAGGGGACAGAGTGGGCCTGGGGCAGTCACAGAGGGCCTTGTGACTCACAGAGCAGCAGATCCTGTGACCCTCTCCATCCCCTGGTGAGTGCTGCAGGTGCAGTAGGTTTGAGTGTCAGGTCAGGGACACACAGCTTGGGGAATCCCAAGCAGTAAGGAGTTTGGCTTGGTCCTGAGGAGAGCAGATTGCTGTCTGCAATCTCCATGCTATCTGTTTCACATATTGTAATGTAAGATTCCATGTCTGCAGTCTCCATGTCTGCAGTCTATATGCCCCAAGGAAAGAGTGTGGGTGCCTTGCATTCTCTGTCACCCAGCAGCACTGGGGTTACCTCTCTGAGTACATGGCCCCTTCATCCTGAGGAACCTGACCTTGTAATTCTTATTTCTGCTGCACCAGCCTGAATAATGGATATTTTTGTATGTGTTTAACCTATACCTTTTGTTAAGAACATGTGAAAAAAATGTGTTTGTAAAAATGTCAGTGAATACAATTAGTCATCCAGGTTGTATCTTGGCAAGTCTGGCCATTAGGGGAGAGACAAAGGTCACTGGGATCAGATGAAGGACTCTCACAGTATTACTGTGTCCAGTACTTTCCCTTTTTTGCTAAAGAAGAAAGAAATGTGTAGCTATTGTAACTTTCCTCTGCTGCTGCTGCTGCTGCTAGGTTGCTTCAGTCATGTCTGACTCTGTGCAACCCCATAAACGGCAGCCTACCAGGCTCCCCTGTCCCTGCAATCCTCCAGACAAGAATACTGGAGTGGGTTGCCATTTCCTTCTCCAATGCATGAAAGTGAAAAGTGAAAGTGAAGCACTCAGTCGTGTCCGACTCCTAGCGACCCCATGAACTGCAGCCTACCAGGCTCCTCCATCCATGGGATTTTCTAGGCAAGAGTACTGGAGTGGGTTGCCATTGCCTTCTCCACACATAACTAAACACTGATGTAATGCCCACTCCTAGTATAAAGGTGAAATAAAAGGAAAAGACTTTATAATGTAATACATGTTTCAATAAGCACGTGCTTAGACATGTATGTAGTCAGTGACTTAATGGAAAAAGGAGAAGCTTGTGCACACTTATCATGAACGTGTTTGTTTATATGTAACTTTTGGTTGGTGCAAAAGTAATTGCGAGTTTGCATTGTTGAACTTTGCTGTTTGATATTAGATTACATTCTTTTTTTATTTTTTATTGAAGGATAATTGCTTTACAGAATTTTGTTGTTTTCTGTCAAACCTCAGCATGAATCAGCCATAGGTATACGTATATCCCCTCCCTTTTGAACCTCCCTCCTATCTCTTGCCCCTGCCCACCCCACCCCTCTAGGTTGATACAGAGCCTCTGTTTGAGTTTCCTGAGACATACAGCAAATTCCCATTGGCTATCTATTTTGCATATGGTAATGTAAGTTTCCATGTTACTCTTTCCATTCATCTCACTCTCTCCTCCCCTCTCCCCATGTCCATAAGTCCTGTCTCTTATACACATCTAGATGTGTATAAGAGACAGGGTGAATCATGTAATCATTAATTAAATTTTTTTACTATTATCTTTAAACTCTTTTAGACTTTGATACTGAATAACATGGATCGGTATAACAAAGACAAAATATAAAATAAAGCATTNTCCCATCTCTCTCCCCACCCCACCCCTCTAGGTTGATACAGAGCCTCTGTTTGAGTTTCCTGAGACATACAGCAAATTCCCATTGGCTATCTATTTTGCATATGGTAATGTAAGTTTCCATGTTACTCTTTCCATTCATCTCACTCTCTCCTCCCCTCTCCCCATGTCCATAAGTCTATTCTCTTTGTCTGTTTCTCTGCTGCTGCCCTGTAAATAAATTCTTCAGTACCATTTTTCTAGATTCTGTATGTATGCATTAGAATACTATATCTATCTTTCTCTTTCTGACTCACTTCACTCTGTAGAATGGGTTCTAGGTTCATCCACCTCATCAGAAATGGCTCAGATGTGTTCCTTTTGATGGCTGAGTAATATTCCATTGTGTATATGCACCACAACTTCTTTATCGATTCACCTGTCAGTGGACATCTAGGTTGCTTCCATGTTCTAGCTGTTGTAAGAAGTGCTGCACTGAACATTGGGGTACATGTGTATTTTTCAGTTTTGCTTTCCTCAGGGTATATGCCTAGGAGTGGGATTGCTGGGTCATATGGTGGTTTTATTCCTAGTTTTTTAAGGAATCTCCATACTGTCTTCCATAGTGGCTGAATCAACTTACATTTGCACTAACGGTGCAGGAGTGTTCCCTTTTCTTCACACCCTCTCCAGCATTTAATGTTTGTAGATTTTTTGATGATGGCCATTCTGACCTGTGTGAGGTAATATCTCCTGGTGGTTTTGATTTGCATTTCTCTAATAATGAGCAATGTTGAGCATCTTTTCGTGTGTTTGTTAGCCATCTGTATGTCTTCCTTAGAAAAATGCCTGTTTAAGTCTTTTTCCTACTTTTTGATTGGGTTGTTTGTTTTTCTGTCATTGAGTTGTATGAGCTGCTTGTATATTTGGAAATTAATCCTTTGTCAATTGTTTCATTTGCTATTGTTTTCTCCCATTCTGAGGACTGTCTTTTTGCCTTGCTTATAGTTTCCTTTACTGTGCAAAAGCTTTTAAGTTTAATCAGGTCCCACTTGTTTGCTTTTGTTTTTATTTCTGTTACTCTCGGAGGTGGGTTATAGAGGCTCGTGGTTTGATTTATGTCATCGGGTGTTCTGCGTATGTTTTCCTTTAAGAGTTTTATAGTTTCTGGTCTTAAATTTAGGTCTTTAATCCACTTTGAGTTTATCTTTGTGTATGGTGTTAGGAAGTGTTTTAATTTCATTCTTTTACATGCAGCTGCCCAGTTTTACCAGTACCATTTGTTGAAGAGGCTGTCTTTGCCCCATTATATATTCTTGCCTCCTTTGTCAAAAATAAGGTTCCCATTGGTGCATGGGTTTATTTGTGGACTTTCTATCTTGTTCCATTAATCTATATTTCTGTTTTCTGTTTTTCTGCTAGTACTATACTGTTTTGATGACTATAGCTTTGTAGTATAATCTAAAGTCAAGAAGCTTGATTCCTCCAGCCCATTCTTCTTTCTCAAAACTGCTTTGGCTATTTGGGGTCTTTTGTGTTTCCATATGAATTGTGAAAATTTTTGTTCTAGTTCTGTGAAAAATGCCATTGGTAGTCTGATAGGGAGTGCACTGAATCTGTGTATTGCATTTGGTAGTATAGTCATTTTCACAATATTGGTTCTTCCTACCCAGGAACATGGAATATCTCTCCCATCTGTTCATGTCATCTTTGATTTCTTTCATTAGTGTCTTATAATTTTCTGTGTACAGTTCTTTTGTTTCCTTAGGTAAGTTTATTCCTAGATATTTTATTCTTTTTGTTGCAATGGTGAATGGGATTGATTCCTTAATTTTTCTTTCTGATTGTTCATTGTTAGTACATAGAAATGCAAGTGATTTCTCTGTATCGATTTTGTATCCTGCAACTTTGCTAAATTCACTGATTAGCTCTAGTCATTTTCTGATACTATCTTTAGGGTTTTCTATATATGATATCATGTCATCTGCAAACAGTGAGAGCTTTGCTTCTTCTTTTCCAATCTGGATTCCTTTTATTTCTTTTTCTTCTCTGATTGCTATAGCTAGGACTTCCAGAACCATGTTGAATAATAGTGGTGAAAGTGGACACCCTTGTTATGTTCCTGATCTTAGGGGGAATGCTTTCAGTTTTTCATCACTGAGAATAATGTTTGCTGTAGCCCTATCTATCATACATGAATGGACGCTGAATTTTGTTAAAGGCTTTTTCTGTATCTATTGAGATGATTGTATGGTTTTTATCTTTCAGTTTATTAATATGGTGTATCACATTGACTGATTTGCATATATTGAAGAATCCTTACATTCCTGGAATAAACCCAACTTGATCATGGTATATGAGCTTTTTGATGTGTTGCTGAATTCTGTTTCAAACATTTTGTTGAGGATTTTTATATCTATATTCATCAGTGATACTGGCCTATATAATTTTCTTTTTTGTGTGTTGTCTTTGTCTGGTTTTGGTATCAAGGTGATGTTGGCCTCAAAGAAAGAGTTTGGAAGTGTTCCTTCCTCTGCAATAGTTTGAGAGAATTTTAGAAGGATAGGCATTAGCTCTTCTCTAAATGTTTGATAAAGTTCTCCTGTGAAGATTTCTGGTCCTTGGCTTTTGTTTTTTTGGGAGATTTTTGATCACAGCTTCAATTTGGAATACATTCTTAAATGTGGTTACGTTATACATCATTTTAATGTGTGTTTCTTGCTTTTTTTTTTTTTTGCTAATGACATTACTTGCTATATATTTTATGTTTATTTTAGACTATGGAAATAATGTTAAACAAAAAAGCAAATTTGAGCAATTTTCTTATTCCAGTTCAAAATGGGTCATAAAACAACACAATCAATTTGCAACATCAGCAACTCATTTGTCCCAGGAACTATTAATGAACATATAGTGCAGTGGTGGTTTAAGAAGTTTTACAAAGGAGAGGAGAGCCTTGAAAATGAGGAGCATAGTGGCCAGTCATTGGAAGTTGACAATGACCAATTGAGAGCAATTATCAAATTAGCCTCCAATTAAAATAAATAAATTTATTTTTTAAAAAAAGCTGATCCTCTTAAAACACGAGAAGTTGCCAAAGAACTCAATGTCAGCCATTCTATGGTCGTTTGTCATTTGAAGCCAGTTGGAAAGGTGAAAAAGTTGGATACGTGGGTGCCTCATGAGCTGACCAAAAATTTTAAAAATCGTTTTGAAATTCTGTCTTCTCTCATTTTATGCAACAACAGTGAACCATTTTTTGATCGGATTGTGACGTGTGACAAGAGTGGATTTGATATGACAGCTGGTGATGACTAGTTCAGTGGCTGGACCAAGAAGTTCCAAAGCACTTCCCACACTTGCCAAAATTTGCACCAGAAAAAGGTCATGGTCACTGCCTGTTGTTCTGCTGCTGGTCTGACCCATTATAGCTTTCTGAATCTGGTGAAACCATTACATCTGAGAAGAATGCTCAGCAGATCTGTGAGATGCACTGAAAACTTCAGTGCCTGCACCCAGCATTGGTCAGCAGTTGTTTTTAGTTGCTAAGTTGTGTCTGACTCTTTGTGACCTCCAACTGCAGGGCGCCAGCCTTCCTTGTCCTTCACTATGCACTCAGCCTCCTTTATGGTCCAACTCTCACATTGGTCCACGACTACTGGAAAAAACGTATGTTTGACTATACAGTCCTTTGTCGGCAAAGTTATGTCTCTACATTTTAATATGCTGTCTAGGTTTGTCATAGCTTTCCTTCCAAGGAGCAAGCGGCTTTTAATTTCATGGCAGCAGTCACCATCTGCAGTGATTTTGTAGCCCAAGAAAATAAAATCTGTCACTGTTTCCACTTTCCCCCCTTCTTTTTGATCAACAGAAAGGGCCCAGTTCTTCTCCATGACAACGCCTGACCGCGTGTCACACAACCAACGCTTCAAATCTTGAACAAACTGGACTACAAAGTTTTGCCTTATCTGCCATATTCATCTGACCTCTCACCAACTGACTACCACTTCAAGCATCTGGACAACTTTTTGCAGGGAAAACGCTTCCACAACCAGCAGGAGGCAGAAAATGTTTTCTACGAGTTAATCAAATCCCGAGGCACAGATTTTTATGCTATAGGAATAAACTTATTTCTTGTTGGCCAAAATGTATCAGTTGTAATGGTTCCTATTTTGATTAGTAAGGATATGTGTGAGCCTAGTTATAACGATTTAAAATTCACAGTCCAAAATCACTATTATGTTTGCACCAACCTAATAAATGTTGGCACATTTCATTCACAATTGACATTAAAGGTAAGAGCTACATACATGTGTCTATGTTTAGAGAATCACTGTAAATGCAGCTGCTTTAGCAACTCTTGTACCATCTTAGGGGCTTCCCTGGAGGCTCAGTTGGTAAAGAATCTGCCTGCAATGTGGGAGACCTGGGTTCAATCCCTGGGTTGGGAAGATCCCTGGAGGAGGGCATGGAAACCCACTCCAGTATTCTTGCCTGGAGAATCCCTATGGACAGAAGAGCCTGGTGGGCTATATATAGTCCATGTGGTCACAAACCTGGCAGCTACAGTCCATGGGGTCGCAAAAAGTCAGACATGACTGAACACACATACCATCTTTAACATTTGTCCTTCATGAAATGATTTTCCAAAATAGTGAAAAAAAAAAAAGGAAAAGAAAAGCAAAGCTCTTTGTAAACTTTAAGAAAAAAAACACCAAAATACAGCCCTCTTTATATGTATGTGAGCCTGAGCATAACATATTAAGTATTTTTTTCTTTTTAAATGACAGAGGTAAATTCTCACTCAGATAATTATCTGTAGACTGGCCGACCCAAGAGTGTCTGGAGAACCATCTCAGTATCGGGCCAGGCAGGACCAGGCTTTGTTGTGCAGGGATGTCCTGAGTGTTACAGGCACTCTAGCATCAGGGGTTATGTTCTTTAAATGCTGGCAATAACCCCAGTCATCATAACCACCAAAAGTGCTCTCTCAGACTTGCCAGACGCCCCGAGGATAGTGTCCCCTGAGAACCCTAGTCCTAGGGCGCTGATCCTTTGCATGTTGAGTGCCCACCTCATGGAGGACCATCCTGGACCAGCAGGTGGGCGGCACTTAGCTGTGGCATTTTCCAGAATCACGGAGATCAAACTGTGCTGTTGAGCACACCTGCTGTATTTATTTTACCTCCTTTAAGTTCCCTGGACTCAGCTGTCTTTCAAAGTGTTTTTTCAGGAAATTAGTTTAGAATTATCCTTTGAATAGAAGCAAATGTTATGGGATCACCCATTCAGATGCTAATAATGTTTCCTGTTTGTGATGAATGATAAAAGAAATTGAAATGGTGGAAACCTATTTTTCCCCTCTTATTGATCGCTGGCTGTCATTTTGGGACTGACAGAAGGTTTTTGGGTTGTTAGACATGTTTTTGTAGTGGCAGTAGCATTCTTTTTCATTTAAAATAGTTTCATTAAATGTACATATATAAAAATATTTCTAAAATGTATATAAAGTATGAAAAAATGATAAGACCTCAGTTTTTTAAAAAATTGAGACCTCATGATCTTACAGAGTTCTCTGTGGGCTCCTCTTTGATTTTTGTTCCTCACAGAAGTAATCCCTTACCTTTTACAAAAAACTTAAATAGTTTTGCTAAAAATATTTCTATTCCCTAAGCAAAATATTGGTTAGTTTTCCAAGTATATGAACTGCATGTTAAACGAATCATGGTGTATTTTTCCTCTCTGATTTACTCTTGTGCCTTGTAGTTTAGTACTTCAAGATTCATCTCGTTTCCTTGCAGCCGAGCTTTCTTTGTTAGAAGTGAACATATCACAGTTGAGTTCTCCATTTTCAGCCATGTGAACGTTTTCACTGTTTCTGGCTTTGCTGTCGCAGGGATTCTGTGCGTATTCTTGTTCGTGGCTCCTGACACCTGTGAACCCTTGTCGTGTGGCAGACCTGTTTCCTTGTCACTAGTAGTCCTGCTCGGGCCCTTCAGTTCAGTTCAGTTCAGTTGCTCAGTCATGCCCAACTCTTTGCGACCCCATGAATCGCAGCACGCCAGGCCTCCCTGTTCATCACCATCTCCCGGAGTTCACTCAGACTCACGTCCATTGAGTCAGTGATGCCATCCAGCCATCTCATCCTCAGTCGTCCCCTTCTCCTCCTGCCCCCAATCCCTCCCAGCATCCGAGTCTTTTCCAATGAGTCAACTCTTCGCATGAGGTGGCCAAAGTACTGGACTTTCAGCTTCAGCATCATTCCCTCCAAAGAAATCCCAGGGTTGGTCTCCTTCAGAATGGACTGGTTGGATCTCCTTGCAGTCCAAGGGACTCTCAAGAGTCTTCTCCAACACCACAGTTCAAAAGCATCAATTCTTCAGCGCTCAGCTTTCTTCACAGTCCAACTTTCACATCCATACATGACCACAGGAAAAACCATAGCCTTGACTAGGCGGACCTTAGTCGGCAAAGTAATGTCTCTGCTTTTGAATATACTATCCAGGTTGGTCATAACTTTTCTTCCAAGGAGTAAGCGTCTT
>SJYX01006140.1:183313-223191 GCA_006410675.1 Oreotragus oreotragus | reverse complement strand
GAACTCTCTTGCTTTTTCCATGATCCAGCGGATGTTGGCAATTTGATCTCTGGTTCCTCTGCCTTTTCTAAAACCAGCTTGAACATCTGGAAGTTCACAGTTGACGTATTACTGAAGCCTGGCTTGGAGAATTTTGAGCATTACTTTGCTAGCGTGTGAGTTGAGTGCAATTGTGCAATAGTTTGCGTTGCCTTTCTTAGAGACTGAAGTGAAAACTGACCTTTTCCAGTCCTGTGGCCACTGCTGAGTTTTCCAAATTTGCTGACATATTGAGTGCAGCACTTTCACAGCATCATCTTTTAGAATTTGAAATAGCTTAACTGGAATTCCATCACCTCCACTAGCTTTGTTTGTAGTGATCCTTCCTAAGGCCCACTTGACTTCATATTCCAGGATGTCTGGCTCAAGGTGAGTAATCATACCATCATGATTATCTGGGTCGTGAAGATCTTTTTTATATAGTTCTTCTGTGTATTCTTGACCCTTCTTAGTATCTTCTTCTTCTATTAGGTCCATACCATTTCTGTCCTTTATTGAGCCTTTGCGTGAAATGTTCCCTTGGTATCCCTAATTTTCTTGAGGAGATCTCTAGGCTTTCTCATTCTATTATTTTCCTCTATTTCTTTGCACTGATCACTGAGGAAGGCTTTCTTATCTCTCCTTGCTATTCTTTGGAACTCTGCATTCAGATGCTTGTATCTTTCCTTTTCTCCTTTGCTTTTCACTTCTCTTCTTTTCACAGCTATTTGTAAGGCTTCCTCAGGCAGCCATTTTCCTTTCCTCTTTTCTTTTCCTTGGGGTTGATCTTGCTCCCTGTCTCCTGTACAGTGTCACAAACCTCCATCCATAGTTCATCAGGCACTCTGTCTATCAGATCTAGTCGCTTAAATCTATTTCTCACTTCCACTGTATAATCATAAGCGATTTGATTTAGGTAATACCTGAATGGTCTAGTGGTTTTCCCCACTTTCTTCAATTTAAGTCTGAATTTGGCAATAAGGAATTCATGATCTGAGCCACAGTCAGCTTCCAGTCTTGTTTTTGCTGACTATATAGAGCTCTTCACCTTTGGCTGCAAAGAATATAATCAATCTGATGTTGGTATTGGCCATCTGGTGATGTCCATGTGTAGATGCTTCTCTTGTGTTGCTGGAATTTGTCTTGTATTTGTGTTGTATTTGTCTCAAAATACTTTATATTCATTCTTCTTACTTGCATTTTATTATGAACTCAGGCTTTTATACCAATCTGACTCATTCCATTTCCCTTGCTGCTAATATTATTATTACTATTACTGCTACTACTGACTGTGATGGTCACAACCTCTCCACTTCCTGCTGGCTCTCTGTCATTTTAGCCCCTGGCATCTTTGAGGTTATTCTTGCTTTTTGGTAAAAAAAAAAAGAAGATGTTTGAAATGTATCGATTTTTTGTTTGTCTCATAATATGGAACCACTGTCTTCCAGTAAGTCTCAGTAGAGGTAAATTCTGAGAGCCAGTGGGAGATGGGGGCAGGTCCGGGCCCCTTGCTCCTGGGATGCCCTAGTTAAGAGAGAGTGGAGAGCAGGTGGTCACCACGTCCAGCTCTGCTGAATGCTTCCTGTTTCCCACACACTGTCGGCTTCTACCCAGCTTCTCATGCACATCATCCACATAAACTCGCCTGAGTTTTCGAGAGCAATGCCAGCAGTTCTGCAGAGAGCCCATGAAAATTCCCAGAGATCTGTGTCATTTTGTGGGAAAATGGGGCCTTAGCCCTTTTCTCTCCCTTTCTGAGGTGGCTGGTCAAAGTTAAAATACTTTTTAGAAAAAAAGCCCCATAATTTACTTTTCAGGTTTTTTGCTGTCTCACAGAAAGGTTAAGATAAATATTTAATAAAAATGTTTTAGAATAGGGCAGCTAATGTTTTAATGGTTTGACATAATAACATGTGTTGTTTTTGTTGTTCATTTGCTGTTGTGTCTGACACTTTGCAACCCCATGGACTGCAGCACACCAGGCTTCCCTGTCCTTCACCATCTCCCAAAGTTTACTCAAATTCATGTCCTTTGAGTTGGTGATGCTTCCTAACCATCTCGCCTTCTACTGCCCTCTTCTCCTTTTGCCTTCAATCTTTTCCAGCATCAAGGTCTTTTCCAGTGAGTTGGCTCTTTGTATCAGATGGCCAAAGTATTGGTTCATCAGTTTCAGCAACAGACTTTCCAATGAATATTCAGGGTTGATTTCCTTTAGTATTGACTGGTTTGATCTCCTTGCTGTCCATGGGATTCTCAAGAGTCTTCTCCAGCACCACAATTTGAAAGCATCAGTTCTCTGGTGCTCAGCCTTCTTTATGGTCCAATACTCACATGTACATGACTACTGGAACAATTGTAGCCTTGACCGTACAGACCTTTATATTATACAAATGTGTACAGTTCTTTGTTGGCAAAGCAATGTCTGCTTTTTAATACACTGTCAAGGTTTGTCATGGCTTTCGGAGCAAATGGCTTTTAATTTCATGGCTGCAGTCACCATCCACAATGATTTTGGAGCCGAAGAAAATAAAATCTATACTGCTTTCACTTTTTTCCCTTCTATTTTTCATGAAGTAATGGGACCAGATGCCATGACCTTAGTTTTTATCATGTTGCGTTTTAACCCAACTTTTTCAGTCTCCTCTTTTACCATCATCAGGAGGCTCTTTAGTTCCTTTTCACTTTCTGCCACTAGAGTGGTATCATGTGCATATCTGAAGTTGTTGGTATTTCTCCTGGAAGTCTTGATTCCAGCTTGTGATTCACCCAGTCTTGTATTTCTCATGGTATACTTTGCATATAAGTTAAATAAGTATGATAACAGTATGCTGCCTTGTCATACTCCTTTCCCATTTTTGAACCACAATTGTTCCATGTCTGGCTGTAACCCTTGCTTCTTGTCCGTATACGGGTTTGTCAGGAGACGGGTAAGGTGGTCTGGAACTCCCATCTCTTTTTAAGAGGTTTCCATAGTTTGTTGTGATCCATAGTCAATGGCTTTTGCATAGTCAGTGAAGCAGAAGTAGATGTTTTTCTGGAATTCCCTTGCTTTCTCCATGACACAAAGAATGTTGGCAATTTGATCTCTGATTCCTCTGTCTCTTTGAAACCCAGCTTGTACATCTGGAATTTCTTGGTTCATGTCCTGCTGAAACCTGTTTTGATGGATTTTGAGCATAACCTTGCTAGCATGTGAAATGGGCGCCCTTGTATGGTCGTTTGAACATTCTTAGGCATTGCCCTTTTGGGGGGATTAGAATGAAAACTAAACTGACCTTTTCTAGTCCTGTGGCCACTGCTGAGTTTTCCAATTTTGCTGACATATTGAGTGCTGCACTTTAACAGGATCATCTTTTAGGATTTTAAATAGCTCTGCCGAAATTCTGTCCCCACTAGTAGCTTTGTTCGTAGTAATGCTTCTTAAGGCCCACTTATCTTCACACTCCAGAATGTCTGGCTCTAGGTAAATGACCACACCTTCATGATTATCTGGGTATTAAGACCTTTTTTGTACAGTTCTTCTGTGTATTCTTACCACTTCTTCTTAATCTCTTCTGCTTCTGTTAGGTCCTTACTGTTTCTGTCCTTTTTTGTGCCCATCATTCTTGATATGTCTAGTTTTCTTGAAGACGTCTCTAAGTCTTTCCCATTCTATTCTTTTCCTCTGTTTCTTTGCATTGTTCATATATGTGTATCTTGATGTATATGTATATTTGTGTGTGAGTGTATGTGAAGCATGTTTGCTGTGTTACCAGGTGAACGTCGGCGTGCTGAGGTTTGTAGTGAGCCCAGGATGGCCTGTGTTCCTCGGGACACCAGTGGAGCCCTGCCTGAGCACACACTGACTGAGGTGCAGTCAGCAAATGTCCTTCCATCTGCCTCCAGTCCTCCCTTGTCAACTGACTTAAACATTTTCTGTTTTATTTCTTTGCAAAATATGCAGACATGGCAAGTGTACATTTGTTCATTTATCCTACAAATGTTTCTTTGTCACTGGCGTGTCCCAGATATGTGTCTTGATGGGTGCTCAGAGACCTAAAGTCTAGGTGTTGAACTTGGAGAAGGAACGTATGACTGCCAGGGGAAGGATGTGGAAGAGATATTATACAAATGTATAATTTCTGTGAAGAGTAGGAAGCCAGAGCAGGGGAGGAGGCTACTGGGCATGTGGCTGTGGGTGCAATGGCCGCCTCGTCACCCGGAGGTCCGTGGGGGCAGGAGAGCTCCTGTCAGACAGAGGAGCCCACAGGGCCCCGTGGGACACAGACAGAGAGCAGACCTCCAGCCTCGGAAAGGACGCGGGGCCTGGCGTCCTGTTGGCGGCCTCTGGGTACGGGCAGGGAGCATGGGCTGGTGTGCGGTCCACAGCCTCCCTAGGCCATCTGTGTGCACTGGAGGCTACAGCCTCTGCCTGTCCAGGGGAGCAGGGGTGGTTTGGGGCAAGTGTGGGCAGATAGACCAGGGGAGGGGGGCACCTTCACAGCAGAGCAGCAGCTTAGCGATGAGTTTTCTGTGTGTAATGTAAGAGGGAGAGTGTTGTCAGGGAGACTTGGTCGTTGGCCTGAAGAAGGGGGAATAATGAGCCACTTAATGGACTCTCATCAGGGCTCGGTTTCCTCAATTGCGTGCCATTTTCTGCTCTAATGACCCTGTGTCAGAACTTGGGCTCCAGGTGGACAACCCACCCTTTCCTGACCCCCTGGCACATGTGCCCTCCTGTAGGCAGTGACTGCTCCTCACTTCTTACCTGAGAGATCTCTTTTCTTCCTGAGAGTCACTAAAAACCCACCTTTGTAAGTGGCCCCAGTCCTTGTTGACCCTCGTCTTCTTCCTCACGACACAGCCAGTGGCCCTTATGGAGAGGGACCCTGGACTGCCTTTCCCTGGACTTACCTTTGAGCTCCTGGAGGGCCAGGTTCCCACGTGCCCAGCAGATAACAGGTGCCCACCTGACTGTGGACCACATTAGAGATTCAGTGGCTGAAAAGCCCCCTTAGCTGCAAAGCCATGCATTTGTATCTGGACTTCAGATTTAATTTTGTTTACTCAGTGCAGTTGATTCTTAAGCAGTTCATACTGAGATATGATTTTCTTCACTTTATTAAAAACTATTCCAAGTACCCACCTATGAACAGAGATCCACATGAGCTCATCACCATCACTCCTCAGATTTATTGAATCTTAACATCAAGTTGAATGTGCCTCATACTTTCCATCTTCCAAAAGTGAAGCCTTAAGGATGCGGTTCCTCGAGGCCTCTGCGTCCTCCCCTCACTTCTGGCACCCCGTCCCCAACCTGGGCCAGTCTTCCCAGAGCGTGGCTCATAGCATCCCAGGCATGTTTCTGTCATAGACCACTTCTCTGTTCCCACTGCAAATAATAACATTAGAGTTGTTTTCAGGTATGTAGTACAATGTTGCAGAGACCTGGTTTACCCTTCCTCAGGCTGGTGGGCTCCTGGGTTGTGTCCAGTTTTTGGTGTGTTAGACCTTGGTTGTGGTGAACTCCCACATCTCCTTGGGCGCAAGAGCAGCAGTCCCTGTAGCAGTGGTTCTGAAAGTGGGATCCCAGGCCCAGCAGCTCAGCAGCATACGGAAACTTGCTGGAAACGCAAATTCCTGGGCCCTGCCTCAGACCTCCTGGACAAGAAATTATGGGTTTGAGGCCCAGAAATCTGGCCTTCTGAAAACACTCCTAATGATTCTGATCCAAGCCAGAGTGTGAGAACCTGCTCTAGGATTTTCCCTGAAGTGGAATCTCTGAGTCGTAGGGGAAGATGATCTTCAGCTTGACTTTATTTTCAGTTTGATGTAAAGCATGGTTTACTGCCATATCAGCCTGTGAAAATTCTGTCAGTTCCCCTTCTCATTCAGCAATCGATATTGTAAGACTTCTAGTTTTTGGCATTTGAAGGCTGTGTTTTTATGTTTTTCTGTTTGTTTGCGAATCTTTGGTCACTAATGAGACTGAACAGACTTTCCTAAGGTTTACTGACTTTGTGTGTTTCCTTTTCTGTTGATCATCTCTTCATATCCTTGGCTCATTTTTCCATTGGTTTACTTGTCTTTTCTGATTGATTTATGTTCTTCATATATTTGAGATACTAATCCTGTGAACTGTGGTGTTGGAGAAGACTCTTGATAGTCCCTTGAACATCAAGGAGATCAAACCAGTCAATCCTAAAGAAAATCAGTCCTGAATATTCATTGAAAGGACTGATGCTGAAGCTGAAACTCCAATACTTTGGCTACCTGATGTAAAGAACTGACTCATTGGGAAAGACCCTTATGCTGGGAAAGATTGAAGGCGGGAGGAAAAGGGGACAACAGAGGATAAGATGGCTGGATGGTATCACCGACTCGATGGACATGCATTTGAGCAAGCTCAAGCTGGTGATGGATAGGGAGGCCTGGCATGCTGCAGGCCAAAGGGTGTCACAAAGAGTTGGACACAACTGAGCTACTGAACTGAACTGAATCCTTTGCCAACTGTGATTTCTTTTGCAATCTGTTGTGGTTTCTATGTGCATATGTTTTAAAATGTTAATTTTAGTTAAGATTAAGTCTACTGTTTTCTGTTTTGCAACTTTTGTTTTTAAATGTTGTTTAGAATACCTTCTACACATTACATATGATAAAAGATGCCAGTTATTTCTTCTTAAGGCTTTAAACTTTGCATTTTGCTGTTATATAATTTTCTCAGAGTTGGTGTAGGGTTTGGAGTGAGACAGGGATCTGATTTTAGTTTTTAGTAGAAATAGTCTGTTATTCCAATTCAGTCGACTTTTTATCAGTATGAACTACATCGCTGTTACATGTCAAGTTCCCATATGAGTATGGGTCTACTCCAGGGCTTTCTATTTTGTTTCTGTGGTCTATTTAGTAAGCCTTTTGGCAATAATTCATCTTCTTAATGGTTATGCCCTTAAAATATAAAATACTTGGTAGCGTAAATCTACACATTTTTAAAAATTATTTAATTATTCTAGGCCTTTTACTTTTTCCATGTGAAAACTATTTACCAAGTTTTCCAAAACACTATTAAGATGTCAATTCAAATCAGTTTGAATTTATAGACTATTTGATGGAGAACTTATAGCTTTACTATATTTAATCTTCTCCATTACATGTACAGTGTATGTTACCACATATTCAGGATTTCTTTTATGTTCTAAATAATATTTTTAACTTTCCCTACTCAGATTTTGGACATCCTGGATTAAGATTTATACTTGGAAGAGTATCTGCAGTTTCAGGTCCTGTTGTGAGTAGGATTTTAAAAACTTCCCTGTCTGTTCTGGCTGGTCTCCTCTAGGGTGCGGACACTGCTGGGTTTTCATTGTTAACATCCAGATGTCCCGGCCGCTGTCTTAGTTTGTCAGGAGAGTCTCAGCTCCTTCTCACGGCTCCTTGTATTATCTGCAAAATGCATTTTATCTCTTTGTTTGTATATTTTGTATTACCTTTGTAGCTTGTTAATTTTTTCTTATTTGCTGTCTAAAGGTTTTCTTTCTCATTTTTAGTTAATGCATAGATAATTAAGAAGAGAAAATAGGCCATCTGCTCTTACTTGTGTGGATGTGGACCAGAATTTCCATGGTTCTCAGGTCAGCTTGCTCTTTTGGAGGCAACACTTCTAACCAGAGTGTTCTTTATGCTCAGAATTAATCTGTGGGAGAAAAGGAAACAATTGAACACTAATCCACAATTCATGTCTCTTGCTTATTCTCTTACAGTTACAGCTTTGAACTTGAATTCTTCTGTGCTCACTTGTGCAGGAGAAGTGCTGAATGCTTGTGTAAGGAGTTTGAAGCCTTAACTCTGCATCTGCTTTGGACACTTTTTTTAAAAAGCAAATATTTCTTGTGTCCACAGCCCCCAGAGCAGTTGTTGCATTGTGGGTGTTGGTGAAAGAATAAGTTAACAAGTAGACTCACAGATACTTGATCAACTTTATTCTCAACAAAACTTCTGCAAAGTAAATAAGAATTCCAAACAAGCTGGGGAATTATTCAGAAAATTGCAGGAAATGAATCTGACAGCCTGAATGGAGCAGTGTTTGTGGACATGCTGGCCTGGTGAGCATGTGCTGATCAGCCCCGAGATGGAGCAGCACCGTTTGGTTATCTGTATCATCCAGCGGCAGGATGCACCCCACCCAGGTGAAGGGTGTTTGCTGGTTGATGCTCTGCTGTGTCGGCCAAGAGATTATTCTTTGAAGATAATTCATGTGCTTTTTTATTCCCCAGATGATACTCTGTGGCTCTGGCTGCATGAATGCCAGTTGTCCTCTTTGAAATCTTTAGGAAAGTATTTCAAAAGGCAGTTAAGTATAAATTCACTTCTCACCAGCTGTTTAGAGTGGCAGGCTTTTTGAAAGAAAATCGACCTCTGCATCAGTGTTTTCAACCATTTTCTGTAACTGTTCTGAAATACACATAGAAACAGTTTCACAAACTCCTCATGATTGTGGCTCTTCTAAGTAGATCTGCATAGAATTGAATTAGAAATAAATGAAAACCTGTCTTGAGTACTGCTGGAACTGTGAGAACATGCGATAGGCAGATGCTGAGGAGCTGAAGTGCTGAGAAATTAAGTAGCTCGTTTCCACCTGTAAATGGAGTGAACCATGGAGGATAGAGCACCACGCACGTTGTGGCAGCAGGTTCTGCCCCAGTCTTGGGGAAACGTGGCCGTGGGCTGAGGTGTCACCCTTGAGGCTGCTCTCTGGCTGGGTGGGAAGCATTGTGCCCGTGGATGATGGACCCGAAATTCCTAGGGAGGAGCCTGGGTGTCCACAGTGATGGGAAGAGTAGCTGTGTGGCTTAGCAAAGTGAAAGTGGCATAGTCATATCCGACTGTTTGTGACCCCATGGACTGTACAGTCCGTGGAATTCTCCAGGCCAGAATACTGGAGTGGGTAGCCTATCCCTTCTCCAGCAGATCTTCCTGACCCAAGGATCAAACCTAGGTCTCCTTGGGAAATTGACTCAATTCTTCCTCTTCCTCAGGTTCTGCATCCATGAAATAAGTGGCTTAGAAAAGATCATATCCAAGGGTTGCTTCTGAATTCACATTTTTTAAATCAAACATGGAAGTAATTTAATTTGAAGCCTCAGCTTTGGAAAAGGATCAAACCTAGGTCTCCTTGGGAAATTGACTCAATTCTTCCTCTTCCTCAGGTTCTGCATCCATGAAATAAGTGGCTTAGAAAAGATCATATCCAAGGGTTGCTTCTGAATTCACATTTTTTAAATCAAACATGGAAGTAATTTAATTTGAAGCCTCAGCTTTGGAAATGTTGATTTTCCCTGTTCCCGGAAGCCTGCTGTTGACACATACACACTGATAGTCCCTGAATGGTTAGGGTCCTGGCATTATTTGATATTTTACTCAATGGCTTATAAAATTGATGGACAAGATGGGGGGAATTAATCACAGTGCTTTTCCATTGTCGCAGAGAACCTGGGTCATTTGAGTGTGGGTATGTAGGCCTCTCAACAGATGTATTGACATAAAGTTGGCAGCCGAGCTAACTACAAATATATGACTTCAAATCGCATTTTGCTTTACTGTTTGTAAGTTGTTTCTGCATGTATTGTTGGGTTTGAGTGAGTAGCTCTGGTGGGGTGTATTTGGTATGCTTTATTCCTGTTGCTGACAGTATGTGGTGGGTGTAATTCAGAGAGTGGGATGGTCATGTCAGTGTATGTCAAAAACCACTACAATATTGTAAAGGAATTAGCCTCCAATTAAATAATTTTTTTTTAAAGTGAGATGATATTGGAGTGAGAGTCAGGGTGTGCACTTACCCTCCACCCCTCGACCAGGCCTGGACCAACCAAGGATGCATTAATGCCAGTAGCATCATTTTCTCTCTGGCTCAAGGGGCCCAGCCCTAAACAGCAAATAATGGTTAAATCCCCAGTGTTTAAGAGCTGACAGCCTTAGGTCCACTAGGGTTAAAGTTCAGGTCTGGGCTTCCCTGTGGCTCCAACAGGAAAGAATCTGCCTGCAATGCAGGAGACCACGGTTCGATCCTTGTGTTGGGAAGATTCACTGGAGGAGGAAATGGCTACCCACTCCAGTTTTCTTGCCTGGGGAATCCCATGGACAGAGGAGCCTGGTGAGCTACAGTCCAGGGGGCTGCAAAGAGTCAGACACGACAAAGGATTAACACACACACTTGAGACCACCTAAGAAGGGTCATTCTTAGTTCTTACTTCAGGTAGACAGACGCGTCATCTCATCACATTTCATTGTTTGATTATGTCCACACTTCTTGGAAACAAAATTTCAGTGTTCTGAAATCTGTTTTGGCCAGAAACACACAGAAGGGGTGATCTCCTGGCTGTAGGAGGCCGTCTTTGATTGTTGTTGGGATACTTGGATACAATATTTTAATTTGCATTCAATTAGATTACTGTATTTCCACTCATTGGGAGTTAGTAGTTATAAAATGTAGGATTTAAAGCTGGCAGTCCAAACAGTATTGTTGTCAATAAACATTTACAGGCATGAAATAACGAGTGTTCTGTTTTGGGAGCTCATGGCACTTACGGTCAGGTCCTGTGTTAACAGTGATAGTTTATTTTTTAGGAGGTAATTTGAAATAGTAAGACACTTTAAAATAAAAATTAATATTTATGTTACTCAGTGTTCTTGTCATTAATGAGGATAAGACAAAATATACACCTGCTTCTTTTCATATCTCTTTTCTTTGAAATTTGTGTGGTTTGTATTTGCAGATATAGAAAAACTGCCAAGTGGATTTAGGAATCTCAAACAGAAACTTGCTGAAAATCTGAATCTTTTCTGGGTGAAGGAGCCTTGAATGGGTCCTTAAATCTGGAAATGATAGGTACTCAGTGTCCAGTTGGGTGGTCCTGCACACCATGTGTCTGGAAGCTGGACAGCAGAGTGACTTTGTGTGCTGCCTGACCTCTGCTGCGGCTGGACTGGGGGCCGGAAATCTCCCCAGTGGGCCTCCATCTGCACCTGTTGCCATCTGGTCATGAAGGAGAACATGGGGTCCTACTGGCACCTCTAAATGTGCAGCTCGGGCCCCTGGCGAGGCCCCGTCAGGCTCCCCTCAGCCCTGCGCTCCTCCACGTCGCTGTGGCTGTGCCCCTGGCCGGGTGCGGCGTGGCTGCCATGCGGTCACCCTGCGTCCTCCACGCTCTGCCTTCCCTGCACTCCTCCTGCCAGCACACTGCTTCATGGGGTGGTTGCTTGTGGGAAGATCAAGTTTACCTCATTTGTGGCTTGGAGAGAGAGGGCCCAGCCCACCGCTTTCATACCTTCTCCGAGAGGCTACCACTCGGCCTGGACCACCCTCTGGGCAGGGGGCAGGTGTGGGGAGGCCCCTTGTCTGAACTGTCCCTCACACAGGTGCACCCTTTCCCTCTGAGCCGCCTGTGCCGTCCATTTGGAAACAGGCTGTGTGTGTGTGCTCACTCAGTCGTGTCTGACTCTGCGACCCCATGGACTGTAGCACACCAGGCTCCTCTATCCAATGGGGGATTTCCCAGGCAAACATACTGAGTGGGTCACCATTTCCTCCTCCAGGGAACCTTCCCGACCCAGGAATCGAGTCTGTGTCTCCTCTGTCTCTTGCATTGGTAGGGGGATTCTTTACCACTGAACGACCTGGGAAGCCCTGATTGAAACAGGTTGAGGGGAAAGATACTGTAATAAGGCTCAATATTCTACTCCACTGTCATGGGTTTCCTCTTAATTTTTATATTGGAGAAAAAACATCTTAGGACCATATTTGGGGGTATATGATAATTACTTAATTGCTGTAATTTAGGTGCAGGATGGAACCCCGAAATCTTTAGCATGCTTTATTTTCCTCACCATGGGTCTATCAGCCCCTCTTTAAAAACTCCCAGAAACTGGAAACCAGGCCCCTGATAAGGCTTCCTGTCCATGTGGTTCAGAATCTGACACTGTGACCCCAGACCTCTCTCTCTGCAGCCTCATCTCAGCGGCAGGGGTCACTGATTCTGGCCCCATGTCCTCTTACTCCCCCACATCCAGGAGACCTGGGAGCCCATCTAGGGCAGGTGCAGGGTTGCTGGAGGCTTGAGAGGGTCTCCATCCACGCTCCCCTCCTGGCTCCAGGCCGAGCTGTGGTCCAGCCTCACTCAGCGCCGCTGCTGCTCTCGGACCTTCTTCCCGGGTGTCCTTGGCGGGGTGGGCTGTCTTTGGCCAGGGAAGCAGACATTACTGACAGCCTGGCCATGGAGACCGGCAGCCCTCAATACCTGGGTCATAAGAGTCTCAAGGTCACGGCTGTGCCTTCTAAGTGTTTCTCCCCAGCACTGACCTGTGGGCCTCATAGGCATTACCTGGTTCACGCCTAGATTTGCCGTTTCCCCCTGCCAGTGAATCACCTGCGATTTGCATTCCTAATCTGGGTCTCTCTGTGTCCCACGTGACTTTTCAGGAACAGCTGCTCAGAGATGTTTTCCCGTTTCCCGTCCCACAGTGGAGAAGGAAATGGCACCTCACTCCAGTATTCTTGCCTGGAAAATCCCATGGACGGAAGAGCCTGGTGGGCTACAGTCCATGGGGTCACGAGGAGTCTGATACAACTGAGCGACTTCACTTTCACTTTTCACTTTCATGCATTGGAGAAGGAAATGGTAACCTACTCCAGTGTTCTTGCCTGGAGAATCCCAGGGACAGAGGAGCCTGGTGGCTGCTGTCTGTGGGGTCACACAGAGTCGGACACGACTGAAATGACTCCGCAGCAGCAGCAGCAGCAGCATCCCACAGTGCTGGGACCCTTGGGTCTGCAGGCAGGCAGGTCTCTCTGGTTTTCATGACCTCAGTGATCTTGTTCACATGTCTTGTTTTCTCTGTACCACAAGGGCTGTCCTCCATGCCAGGCCATAGGAATGGAATCAGGCATTTCTGCCACCCTGGCCTCGCCCATCGTGCATTGTCTAAGTCCATGACTACACATTGTGTGGTTTATCTGCTGTCACCACAGATTAAGCGACTACTGAAAGCTGGGTTCAGAGGCAGAATCTTCAAATTAAGTTTTGTCTCTGTGAGGGTTTGCTCTGTGCAAGAGAAAGCCTGCCTTTCCTCTGTGTCTTTCCTGGGAGCAACCAGCTTTATTTATTTTCACAGTTTTATGTTGGAATGTTTTGAATTCAGCTGTTTTTAATCACCTGAACTTTGTGTCCCTGATCATTTTAATTAGCAAACACAAACCCCTTAAGCTTGATTTTTCCACTTTGGTGGAGAAGGAGAAGTGTCATTGAAGGGAGAAGATGTGATGTCAGGTTTATGCTTGTGGCACTTGCTGGATCCTTATTATAGCATTGATTCGTTGTGATATCAAGCTATTTGAGAGCTAAAGAAGGACGATGTTGTTATAGTTTGGTTGTATGGATTTTTTTGCTTTGTATTCACACTGGGCCTGGTGGCAGTAATCTTTGGCAGTAAATGGAAGGATTTAGCTTTGGGCTTTGATGATTATGAGCAAATCACACTGACACTGACAACATGTTAGAATCTATGTCATGTAAGACTTAACCTCATCGTCTATGCCTGAGAATTCCTCAGTCGGTAATCCCCGTTCATGTTTCCAACTGGGAAATGAATCTTTGAGTGATTCTGTTTTGAGTAACGTTCTAGGAGGTGAGCCCAGCACTTCTGTATGTGGTGTATTTTGCCTTCCACTCAAGTGTTTATTTAGAATGTGTTTTCTCAACTTTCTTGTGACAATTATACCAATAATTTTACACTCACTTTGAAAAAGTTTGTTAACATCTGAGAAGATAGTTCAACACTTAAAATTTTATTTTTAAAGTTTGTCATCAGCTCCATCAGTCATACCCATTGCTTCAAATGTAAATATTTGTCAGTTATTTAAAGGTGTCACAATGTTCGTATGTATATTTTCAGCTAATTAAAAATATTTTTACATTTCTACCTTTATTATTTGTGTTTAAGAAGCATACATGACCTTAAGGACACACTGAAAAAAATGGGCCCCTAAGAGAAAGAACGTTGTTCATATTTATTCCGACGACTCTTTTTTCTGTTTGTCTTAGAGTGTCTCATGTATCATTGTCTGGCCTTGAGGTTGTGCCTATTAGGTGCAGTCAAGGTCCGTCTCACCCTTGGGGCTGCTCTCGGCCACACTCAGGATTCATGTGTGTGACTTTTCACTGTCCACCTTCCTGTGCTTGTGGCTGCAGGACTGCGTGTTCCTGTTCCGGTTTCTGATTCAAAAACTCTCGTGACAGTCAATCCATGGGAGCTTTATCCACAGAGAAGTGAGCCACCTTGGTCACTTATGAAACACGCACAGCAGTGTCTCCCAGGAAGAGGCCTGTGTGCTGCGGAACACACAATAAGTCACGACTCAGGGGCCCACCGCAGAGATGGAAGACTTGTCACAGTGGGAGTGACCCAGAGGAAGATTCTAAAGAGGAGCGCTGGACACGTCCAGTGATGACACCTTTGGGATGGTACTCTCCAGGGACGTGTGGTTTGAGGGCCATGGTCAGCTGGGTCTGGGTACGTCCAACACGTGCCCGTCCTGCCACCTCATGGCCAGTCACATGCCTTACCTACGGGTTGGTCCTCTGGTTGTGAGGCGTTGCAAGCCAGCGTGTCCTGAAGGGGACTGACTGGAAAGCGGCAGTGTCGGGCAGTCTGGAGATGCTGCTGAAGCGGCCCGTGTCCCCCGGCACTGCGATGGTGATGCTCAGGGACCTGGAAAGCAGTGACCCCGTATGGTCTGATTTCATCGGCAGAAAAGGACACCTTGGTCTGCCCCATCCCCATCACCTGCACGCTGACTCGGAGCCAACCACCCAGCAGCTGTGTGGTCCCCTGGCCCCAGCCTGCCTCTAGCAGTGCTCAGCTACCCCCTTCAGACCTCATACCCTTGTATGCTCTTCTCTTCACTTCATTACTGTGCAGCTTTGTATAACTGGGAGCCAGTTGATTATTTTCCCCTTGTTACATCAGCCACCCCAAAACTGTTCTTGTGTGCTGGAAGTGACCGTCTACACTGGTGGCCGTTCTTTCTTTAACGCCCTTGGAGTAGCTGCACTGAGACCTGAACTGCGGTCCCCCTTCCCGCGTGCCCCCCATTCCCACCCGAGTAGTAGTGCCTGCCCTGTCCTGTGTCCTGGCCGACTCTGCAGCATTTCTTTCTCCAGCTCAGCCAATGCCACACAATTATCTTTTGCAGCAAAATTGCATTTATATTTGTACTCTGAGAGCTTGAATGTACAATAATTAAAATAAATGTTTCTTAATTTGCTTCATGGAAAGTGACCTCCAATCACTAATAATCACTAAAAGAAAACCACGTCTCAAGGCTCTTTAATCATCTGAGACTTCCGTCTGCTCCTGGGTTGGTGGCTGGGTAGAGTTGAACTTAATAAACTTAATAAGAAAAGCCAATGGCTCTTTGAGCTTCATAACAAGTGTGTACACATGGTCTCACATCGTAGTTGGAACATTAGGAAGCAGGAGCCGGTCAGAGTCTGAGGTTGTTCCCTGGACTCTCAGGCTAATGACCTGGATGCGGTGGCATCTGAGAAGACCCAGTGAGCCTCCAGCGGCCCTCGGGCTTGACATGTGCCTGACAGCCTGAACTCTGGCCCTGGCAAGGAGGCGGGGAAGGATTAGAGAAGGGGTCATGCTGGTTCTGGGGAAAACAGGATTTGGAGATGGCTGGGAACATGTCACCACTGATTTACAAGACAATTTGATGTTAAAAGTAAAGTTCAGGCCCTTTTTCCTTCCTCCTCACGTCTTCAACCAGTCTGTATCCACACAACCGTCGCTCCTGGCACATTTCCTCTCTGCCTCCTGTAAAACCCAGTTTTCCTTCTGTGGCTGTTTCTTTGTCAGTTTTCCCTCAGTGCAGACATTTTTCCAAGTTTCGTCATCTGCCCTTCTCCCTCGATGGGCCCCTGGCGCCGCCGTCCACATCTCCTGCTTTAAGCATCACTTGCCTGCAGGTGTACCTGGGGGCCTCTGTGCTTCCTGGGCCTGGCTCCCAGGGCTGTGTGCATCTTGGCAGGGCAGGGACAGTGCCCTGCGGGTGGCCTCTCTCAGTCAACCTGCCCCCTCACTGTCTCCCCACTCCCAGGCCCCCGTGGTCTCCAGGTCATTCTTCTCCGCACACTGTCATCCCTGGGTTTTCTGCCTCTCCTTGCTTTGATCAGCCCCGCGTCTCACATCTTGCCGACTGTCTCAGGAAAGTCAAAGGCCGGTGCCTCCTGAGCCATGGGGGGCTGTCCCCCCTCCCCCGTCTCTTGCCCTCTTCCATGGGGTCGGTGTGATGGGCTGGGGGAGAGAGCGGCCGAGCTGACCACCTGGTGTATTTATTCTCCGGCCCTGAAATGCCAGCTGCACCTGACGCTTAGCACCAGCTCCTCACTCTCTGTCCTCTGATTCTTCAGAACAGATAGAAACCACCCAGAACCCCATAAAACGTCCCATGGCAGCAAATACTGAGTGACCTCAGGCCTTTCCTTCTCCTAGCACCAGATCGCAGGCATCTCCTTGTGGTCGTTTCAGTAACTGTGCCACCCTGAGCCATAGATTCCAGTCCCCTTCCACAGGGCATAGGGTCACCCTGGTCAGTCACCCTGTCCGCAGACCAAATCAGATCAGAGATCAGTTCCAGGATCAACTTATTTTCTTCAGGTGGCCGTCCAGCTGTCCACACCTAAATTAATCCATTAAGCCTTCTTGGTCCAACTTTAATTGAGACACAGTATTTCCCACTCATACTTTGGTTTATTTCTGGATTTTTCTTTGCTTCCATTGCTCCAGCAGTTTCATGCCGAATTCACAGTAAGCTTTGTAGTAACTGACAGGGTTATCCCCCTTTATCTCCTGACATGTTTATTCGTCCAGGTAAACTTTAAAATCATGTTTCAAGTTTTCAAACAATCCTGTTTGAAATTTTGTTTGGGATTATGTTGGATTTACAGATAAAGTTGGGAAGAGCTGACACTCAGAGACTCTTATCACATAGCACTGTGCACGTCTCCATTTATTTGAATATACTAAATAATCTTTATTCATACTTTATTCAGTCTTCACAGCCTCACATTATTTGCTGAGATATGACACGAAATGGGAGGTAGCAGCCGTGTGCTGCTGTGTTTTTGTTGACTTTATTCTTAAATATTCTACAGTTTTTGCTTTAGCCGTTCAGTGCATGTGCATTCATAATAGATTTGGACTTTCACTATTTATGTGTTATGAAATCTCCTTTCTATTGAAAGTCTTGTCCTGAACGCAACTACATCTCAATTCTTGTTGATGTCTGTTTATTTGGGAGAACTTAAAGAGCTGGATTTTATTTCTTGACAAGGTCCTCATATTTTTCTTTCTGGGTGATTTTATCCTATTGAATATAGCATATATCTTATAGTAGTGTTTTAAGTTTATATCATTGCTTGTACATGCTTGAAAACTTTAAAAGATGATGTGCTTTGCTCTATGCTGTGTGTATTCTGTGAACTTCCTTCTCATTCTTCCCCAGAAATTTCGAAGAAATGTATTCTTCTGTTGTTGTTTTATTTTAAATAGTGTCTGTAAGTCTCTGTTTCTTGATTACGGAATTTCAAAGCAAGAACTAGTTGGAAAGGTGAGGAAGCATTACACTCTTGTAACTAAAAGCAAACTTTCCCTCTACCCAAGGAAAGTTTCCTCATTTGAAACAGCCAACTCTGAGAAATACTTCACACACTACACAGTTTACCCATTTGGAGTGTATAATCCCATGACTTTGAGCTTATACAACATCACTACAATTTCAGGACATTTTCATCCCCTTGTCCTCCCAGCCCTCACCCCAGTCCTAGGCACCCCAATCTACTTCATGTCTCCGTGGAGTTCCCTGTTCTGGACAATTCATGGAATTGTGTGACATGAGGTCTTAGGAATTTTTCACTTGAGCATAATGTTTTCAAGGTTGAGTTCATTCACATTGTGTTTGAACTTTATTCCTTTTTAAAACTAATATTTTTTTAATCTTTAAAGGTTAAATTTTTTGTTACTCTAATTATGGAAAAATACATGCAACTTAAAATTCGTCACTTTAACCATTCTTAAATGTCCAGCTCAGTAGCATCAAGTACGTTCAAACTGTTGTGCAACCATCACCACCATCATCTCCAGACCTTTCCCAGCATCATCTCAGCACCAGTTTATTTCCAAATCCAAAGTCAATAAAATTGTGCCACAGTATTTTCTTCTAAGAGTTCAGGTGTTTTATCCATTGTGAGTTAATTTTTGTGTGTGTATGAGATTAGGGTCTTTTGTGCATGACTGCTGGTTGTCTCAGTACCATCTGTTGAGAAGTCTCCTCTCCACGTTCAGTCGTCTTGGCCCATTTTTTGAAGGTTATCTGACCATGAAATATGTGAATTTACATCTGGAGTCTCAATTCTGTTACACTAATCAGTTCTGTGCCAGAACCACACTGTCTTGATTACTATTTTTAGGAAGTTTCAAAATCCACATGTGAGTCCTTCAACTTTTTGTTGTTTCTCAAGGTTGTTTGGGCTATTCTGGGTCTGTTGCAATTTTGTATGCATTTTGCAGCCACATTGTTAGTGTCTAAAAAGAAGTCAGTGGTGCAGATAACATTGAATCTAATCAGTCTGAAGAGTGTTGCCACCTCGACAGTATTGTCATGTGATTCATAAACTTGAGATGCTTTTTTGTTTGTTTAGATATTTAATTTCTTTCAAAAGTGTTTGTATTTTTCAGAGTGTAAGGCTTTCTTTTGTTAAATTTATTCCTAAATATTTTATTTTTTTGATGCAGTTGTAAATGGAACTATTCTCATTTTTTTGTGGGTCCTGTATTTATTTTTTGTTTCAGTATAGTTGAGTTAAAATGTTTTATTAGTTTCTGCTCCACAACAGAGGGAATCAGCTACAAATACACTTGCATGCCCTCCCTCCAGAGCCTCCCTCCCAACATGCCTCTTCCCAGCCTCTAGTTCATCAGAGAGCACCAGGCTGAGTTCCCTGTGCTATACAACAGCTTCCCATTAGCCACCTGTTTTAGAATTACAGTTGATTTTTTTATATCAATCTTGTATCCTTCAACCTTATGGAACTTACTTATTGGTTCTAATTGTTTTTAATGGATTTCTTAAAATTTTTTAGGTACAGGATTATGTCAACAGCAAATAGTTTTACTTCTTCCTTTCCAATCTGGATGCTTCTGTTTCTTTGCACTGCCTTGTTGGGGACCTCCACCAGAGCACCTGACCTGCCTCTTGAGAAACCTATATGCAGGTCAGGAAGCAACAGTTAGAACTGGACATGGAACAACAGACTGGTTCCAAAAAGGAAAAGGAGTATGTCAAGGCTGTCTATTGTCACCCTGCTTATTTAACTTATATGCAGAGTACATCTTGAGAAATGCTGGGCTGGAAGAAACACAAGCTGGAGTCACGACTGCCGGGAGAAATATCAATAACCTCAGATATGCAGATGACACCACCCTTATGCCAGAAAGTGAAGAGGAACTAAAAAGCCTCTTGATGAAAGTGAAAGTGGAGAGTGAAAAAGTTGGCTTAAAGCTCAACATTCAGAAAACGAAGATCATGGCATCTGGTCCCATCACTTCATGGAAAATAGATGGGGAAACAGTGGAAACAATGTCAGACTTTATTTTGGGGGGCTCCAGAATCACTGCAGATGGCGAATGCAGCCATGAAATTAAAAGACACTTACTCCTTGGAAGAAGTTATGACCAACCTAGACAGCNGTCCCATCACTTCATGGGAAATAGATGGGGAAACAGTGGAAACAATGTCAGACTTTATTTTGGGGGGCTCCAGAATCACTGCAGATGGCGAATGCAGCCATGAAATTAAAAGACACTTACTCCTTGGAAGAAGTTATGACCAACCTAGACAGCGTATTCAAAAGCAGAGACATTACTTTGCCGACTAAGGTCCGTCTAGTTAAGGCTATGGTTTTTCCAGTAGTCATGTATGGATGTGAGAGTTGGACTGTGAAGAAAGCTGAGCGCCGAAGAATTGATGCTTTTGAACTGTGGTGTTGGAGAAGACTCTTGAGAGTCCCTTGGACTGCAAGGAGATCCAACCAGTCCATTCTGAAGGAAATCAGCCCTGGGATTTCTTTGGAAGGAATGATGCTAAAGCTGAAACTCCAGGACTCTGGCCACCTCATGTGAAGAGGTGACTTGTTGGAAAAGACTCTGATGCTGGGAGGGAATGGGGGCAGGAGGAGAAGGGGCCGACAGAGGATGAGATGGCTGGATGGCATCACTGACTCGATGGACGTGAGTCTGAGTGAACTCCGGGAGATGGTGATGGACAGGGAGGCCTGGCGTGCTCTGATTCATGGGGTCGCAAAGAATCGGACACGACTGAGCGACTTAACTGAACGGAGTGTTACACTGAATGGAAGAGGTGAAAGTGGGCATCCCAGTCTTTTTCTTGCTCTTTGGGAGACAGCATTCAGTCTGTCCTCATTAGATACGATGTTAGTTGTAGGTTTTTGTAGATGTCTTTTTCAGACTGAGGTAGCTCCCGTCTATCCCTAACCTGCTGAGTGTCTGTCAAGAACTTATAATTATTTTTATATGTCACTGGATTAGTTCTGCCAGAACTTTATGGAGAATTTTTGCATCCATGTTCATGAGAGATATTTATCCTTATCCTTCTTTTCTCATCAGGTCTTTGATTTTAATGACTTGGAAGTGTTCCCTTTTCTTGCATTTTTTGGAAATAATTTGTGTTAATTCTTCCTAAACTTTTGGAAGAATTTGGTGGAGAAGCTGTTTGGGTTTGAGCTCTTCTTTGTGAATACATTTTGTTTCTTTACTGGTTCATTGTCTTCTCTTACTGTAGGTCTGTTCAGATTGTCTTTTTTTTCTTGAGTGAGTTTTAGTAGTTTGTGTCATTTGAGGAATTTGTCCTTTTCGTCTAAGTTATCTAATTTGTTGATGCAGGTTGTTCATAGTTTTCTTTTTTAGCTCTTAATCCTTTCCCCCTGTAAAGTTTCTATAACAACCCCTGTTTCATTTCTGATCCTGAAGGTCATTTGAACCTTCCCTTTTTTCTTGATCATTCTAACGAAAGGCTTGTTTCATTGATCATTTCAGATTTCAGTTTTCTCTTTTGTTTTTATGTTTCTATTACACAAGTTTCTGCTTTAATCTTTATTATTGTCCTCCTTTGCGTTCACTTTGTTCTTTTCCCAGTGTCTTAAACTGAAAGCGTAGCTTCCTTATTTGAGACCTTTCTTCTTTCTTAATAAAAGCATTTGTAGCTATACATTTTCCTCTAAGCATTCCTTTGGCAGTCTTTGTTTTCATCAATCCCAACATATTTTCTGATTTTCTTTTTGATTTTTTTCTTTGCCCCATTGGTTATTTAGGAATGCTTTGTTTAATTTGCACATGCTTGTCAGTTCCCCATTTCTTTCCCATTATTGATATCTCATCCCATTTCATTGTGGTCAGAGAACATAAATTGGGTTAACACTCTGCTTTTAAATTTGTTGAGCTTTTTGTGTGGAGTGTTATGTGGTGTGTTCTGATGCTTGTTGCAGGTATGCTTGAGAAAACTGAGTACTTTGATGCTGTTGTTGGGGAAGTGTTTTGTAGATGTATGTTAGGTCTGGTTGACGTATAGAGCTGCTCAAGGATTCTATATTGTTGATCTTGTGCCTAGTTGTTCTACCTGTTATTGGAAATGAGGTATTGACATCTTCAGCTGTTATTGTTGGATACCTCACTTCATGTGTGACAGTCTCTGATTCATGTACTCTGGTGTTCTGTTATTAAGGTGCATACATACTTATAACTGTTATATGTTCTGAGGGATTGACACTTTGTCAATATAAACTGTCTTCTTCTATGTCTAGCAGCGCCGTCTATTTCGGTCCTTGGTCTGGTATTGCTGCTGCACGAACTCTCTCTTGAACGGTACTGGCTTGTCTGTGGCTGCGTCAGCTCTGCACACAGAGCTTCCTCACTGAGGCGGCAGGCTTCTCTCCAGCTGCCGTCTGCGGGCTCAGTAGTTGTTATTCACAAGCTTAGTTGCCTTGTGGTTTGTGGGATCTTAGTTTCCCAACGAGGGATTGAACCTGCATCCTCTGTGTTGGAAGGTGGATTCTTAACCACTGAATTGCCACAGAAGTCCTCTGCTCTAGCTTTCCTATATTGCTGTTTGCAAGGTGTCTGTTTTTATCCTATTACTTTAAATCTATTTGTAGTTTTTTAACATATAGTATGTTTCCTCTAGACAGCATAGAGTTAGAACATGTTTTCTTTTTTAATCCATTCTGACAATCTGTGCCTTTGATGCAATTGTTTAATCCATGCACATTTAGTGTTAGCGATATAGTTGGAATTATAACTGCTGTTTTACTCTTTATGCTCCATTTATCTCAGTTTCATTTGTCTTCATTCTGTTATTCTTCCTTACCACTTTTTTTGCATAAACTGAATATCTTTTTAGGGCTTCCCCAGTGGCTCAGCGGTGAAGAATATGCCCACAGTGCAGGAGACACAGAAGACTCGAGTTCGATCCCTGGTTCGGGGAGATCCCCTGGAGAAGGGAATGGCAACCTACTCCAGTATTCTTGCCTGAGAAATCCCATGGACAGAAAAACCTAGTGGGCTACAGTCCATGGGGTCACAAAGAGTCAGGAATGACTGAGTGGGTGAGCACACAGGCATGAATATTTTAATTCTTTAATGTTTTTCACTACATGCTTTTAGTCATTTCTTTTGTGGTGCCCCCCCACCCTACTCTAAGGCTCTCTTAATGTTTCTTCATTCTGTTTGCTGTCTTTTCTTCAGCATAACCTCTGTCAGTCTGTTTTCAGGTTCATTCTTTCTTTCTTCTCTTAGTGCAGATCTAGTGTTGAGCCCTTTAAGTGAGTTTCCATTTTAGCTATTTTACTTTTGACACCAAATTTTCCATTTCTTTGAATAATTTCTATCCCTGTATTAACATATGTTTGTTTATCAACATTGCCCTCTTACTTTACTTCTGCAGTCATGGTTTACATCAGTTCTGTGAGCAGGTTTATAACGGCTACTTTGAAGTATTTTTCTGAGAAGTCTGATCACTGGTCCCTATTCTAGGTGGTTTCTGTTGCTTGCTTTTGTTTGGATGTCTGGCTCCTACTTTCCTGTTTCTTTGCATGTTCTGGAACTTACTGAAAACTGCGTTTTAATAGCGCTGTCAGCACCAGCCCCTCCCTCCAGGCTTGTTGTTGTTTGCTTATTTGTTTAATGTCTGGCTGGATCGTTTTAGTGACATTTGTCTCTGCCCTCCAGGTTGAATGTCAGGTGCTGTTCCTCAAGGATGTACAGCTCTGCGTGTGCCCACATTGCCCTGACTGGGGAGGTTGGTTGGCAGGCGTCCCCTCCTCTTTCCTGCCCACCTCCATCTGTTAAACTCCATGACTCTTCTCTCGTGGGAAGATTTCTCTATTGTTTTAAACTGTGCTCTGGGGCATGAATTGCTCTAAGAATGAATCAGTCAGATTTTGGCTCCTTTGAGGGAAAAGTCTCCAAGGCTCTCATCTTTGTTTGGACCCCACGTGGGTTCCTCCTGGCTTCCTGTTCCCGGTTCTCCCCTGTAAAGTAGTCACGACAGCTTAGCTTGTGTGGGATGGCCTTTCACTGCAGCCCCCTGCTCCCAAAAGTGCCCTCAGGATGAAAGCTTCTTCCTGTTCTGTGCAGAAGAAGTCAGGTTTGGGGAGAAGAGCCTGGGAGCTATCCTTTCCTTCTGCCACAGATAGAATCTCTGAGGTGGGACTCTGGAGCCGGGAGTTGGGATGAAGGCAGACTTCTCTGCCAGCAGCACAACTCTCTACCCCAGGATCTGAACAGCAGCACAGGGTCCCTACGTGCATCCAGCACATTGCAGCGGGCAGAGCAGTCAGGGCCCCCTGTTCTCAGCCCACTGCCCAGTGGGAAAAGCCCAGGTGCCATGCTTGGGCCTCGGGAATGGCAGGGCCCAAGTGCCCAGGGGTTCATTTGGCAGCCAGGGCTGGAAACCCTTCTCTCCTGGGGGAAACCCTGGGTCTGGGAGGGGCGCAGGAGGGAGCCTGGTCTGCCTGCCCTCCTAGTGCAGGCCCAGCCTCACTGAGCTGAGCTGGGGGCACAGGGTGAGTGGGAGCAAACTAGGTTTCAGTACCACCAACTCTCTTCTTTTCCCCAAATTTCTGTAGACTTTCTGGAGATTTTCTTCACTATCTGTTTGTCCTTAGGACCACTTCCAGAGGCTGGAATTTTTTTTTTTTTTTTTTTTTGCTATAATCTTCACCATCTTCCCTGGGAGCAGGGAGTGGGATTTTTGTACTGTCATGCTGGCAGTCAATCTCATTTTTAATGATGGAAAGACCTGAGTATGTTTAAACGCTCCTGTGAAAAACTCAGTGGTGGGGGCAGATTGAAGTTGTGGGCAGAGATGGGAAATCAGTGGACACAGATCCTTTTAGGAGAATGTGGAGTTTAAGACACATTGAGGGTGCAGAGTCAGGCACGTGGGATGCACCTCTGATGTCACAGAGGTCAAAGGACCTCTCATTGAGGTCATGAAGTTCTGGAGCCCCTGAGGCTGGCTCTGCACTTCCTGGGAGAGGGACAGAGGTGGGCTGGGGGCTCAAGGGGGCAGGTAAGGTAGTGGCTTGCGATGCTCTCAAAGCTGCTAGGCAGTGAGAGGGAGCGTGCGTTTCCAGGAAAACATGTTAGGATTTGTAGTTGGAGGGTGGAGGGGAAGAGTCTCATCTTTTAATTCTGGAGTCTTCAGCAGATAGTTGTTATTAACTGGGCTCAGGATCCACTCTTAATCTTGTTACTGAAGGTGCATGGAGTCCCGGATGGATGGTGTGCTGGCTGATGGTGGCTTGAAGGGATGTGTTTCTCCACGTCCTCAACATTAGTTTCTTCTTGTCTTTTTGATGATGGCCATTCTGACAGGTGTGAGGTGACACCACATTATGGTGTGATTTACATTGCCCTGATGATTAGCAGTGTTGAGCATCTTCTCATGTGCCTTTGGCCACCTGCATGTCTTCTTTGGAAAAATGTCTGTTCATGTTTTTTTGCTTATTTTTTAATCAGTTCATTTGTTGGAGAAAAGGAAACTCTGGTACACTGTTGGTGAAAATATAAATTCGTACATCCAGTATGGAGGTTCCTCAAAAAATTAAATATAGAACCACCATATGGTCCAGCCGCCCTATTTCTGGGTGTGCATCCAAAGGAAATGACATCAGTAGCTTGAAGGAGGGATCTTCTCTGCATGCTCATTGCTTTAGTCACAGGAACCAAGATGTAGAAGTAGTCTTAAGTGTTTGAAGATAGGTGAATGGATAAGGAAGATGTGAGATTGGGGATGTCCTGCCACTTTTGGTGACATGGATGAACCTGGTGGATGCTTTTCTAAGTGAGATAAGCCAGACAGAGATAAATGCTGTGTGGTACAACTTTTATGTAGAAACAAACACACACATATGCTTATGTCATTGAAGCTGAGAGTAGAATAGTGATTACCTGAGGCTGGGGAAGGGGTGATGTGAGACCTTGATCAGAGGGCATAAACTTCCAGCTGTAAGACGAGTACAAGCCTGGGGGACCCAACATACAGCATAGTGACTGCAGTTAGCAGTTTTGTGTCGTGTCCTTTAAAGATGCTGAGAATAGGTCCCATACATTATCAACACATTCACATGCACACAAATGCAAGTCACCCCTGTGAGCTGAGGGACATGTTCATGAACTTGATGGTGATCATCTCACAATGTGCATGTGTATTAACTAATCATGTTTAAGCTTTAAACATATTACAATCTAATTGGTCAGTTTTCCCTCAGTAAACCCAAAATATACCTGGGGGCTTCGAGGGTCCATACTGATGAAAACTTGCTCATGTGTTAAAAAACTGAAGTTTATTATTTTAATGTTTCAGTTTTCATATGGATAGAGCTGCTGTCTGAACAACTCCCATCTAGGATTCCAGAGGGAGTTTGAATCTGACTCGGTTAATCCCTGGGCTAAAAGAATGAGGCAGAGGAGGCTTCCCATGATGGAACTGGGTGTGGGACAGAGGGACCTTTCACAGAGGGACTCATGAAACACATCCTGAGACAAGGAGCACCATGCCCACGGCCAACCTCAGGGCTGGGGAAGGACGGGAAGAATCCCAGCAGCTCTGCTAGAGGCCAGACTGGGGGCGGAGGAGCCTGAGCTGAGCTGGCCGTGGTGGCGCCGTCGTGTGGCAGGGCATCCACAGGCATTTGAGAGAGGAGGCTCCCTGTCAGAAATCCGGAGCCCGGCGGGCGCTGCTGTGGACGTGAAGCAGCGGGACCCTCGTGCACTGGTGTGGGAGGGGCAGCCGGTGCAGCCGCTGTGGGGTCAGATGAAGCATCAAACCTCCTCAGAGCATACAGGGCTCCTGTGCTGTGCGACGTTCTCCCCAAGTCTGCTCTGGGCACGGTGTCAGCCCCAGTCTCCCGGCTCCCTCTACCCCGCCTTAGCCCCTTGCTGTTCCTGCAGTTCTCTCCGTCGGTGTCTCTGTTGCAAATAAGGGCCTTTATAAATGGGTATGCGTGCGTGCTCAGTCATGTCCAACTCCTTGTGACTCTATGGACTAGAGCCCACCAGGCTCCTCTGTCCATGGGGTTTCCCAGGCAAGAATACTGGAGTGGATTATCATTTCCTCCTCCAGGGCATCTTCCTGACCCAGGGATTGAATGTGCATCTCCTGTGTGTTCTGCATTGGCAGGTGGATTCTTTACCACCAGCACCACCTGGAAAGCCTTGAATGGGAGGGAAACCCAAAAGGGAAGGGGACATATGTATACATATGACTGATTTATTTTGCTGTGCAGTAGACGCTAACACAATGTTGTAAAGCAGCTATACTGCAATAAAAATTAAGAATGGAACTGCCGTAGGGTCGAGAAATAAACCCAAAGTACCAAGAACAGGAACTCAGAGCCTTGTCACCATGTTCGTGCTGTGCATTCAAGGCAGGAGAACACTGGGTTTATTGTGAGGACTCAGCCACGGGATTGCAGGAGCTGGTAAACATACATTGTATGTTCACATACTGACATGTATGCACACATGCACACACCGTGGTACCTCCTGTTACCCAGCTGATCTGCTTCCCTGAAGAACCCGACCACACAGTGTTTATATCCATCTGGAACAGTCCTGAAAGATGGTTTCATGCCTCTTGACCCGGCCAAGGCCATTGATTAAATGAATGTGCACTTGTAATTTATCTCAGTTACACGTGGTCTGTGCACTTGAATTTTTTTATGCTGAAAATAAATTTAATTGCATTTAATTAAATAGATGGGACCAGTATGCATCTTTGTCAACAGTGGAAAAATAGGAAAGATGTGTTGTGAAAGGAGAGGATAGAGGTAAAGCTAGCCCCAGGGGCCCCGCAGGGTTGCCTGGAGCCTGGGGACCACAGCCCTCCTGAGTGGAGACCAGTCCTGCTGGAGGAGGCTACAGTTTCCTGATGGAGCCCAGGACCCTGTGGTCTGTGTCTGTGACCCTGAGGACTACTCTGCCTGCTCCAGATGGTGAGGGAGCCTGCCCTATGCTAGGTGCTAGCCAGCTACCCTGTCTCCCTCAGGATCTCCCTCCCTTCAGCCCAGGGCTGCCCTGCTGGCCACTTCACCCTTGTCTGGGGCAGCTAATGAAGCCAGGGAAGGTTCCAGCCTCCCAGGATGGTCTGTGTTCCCATGATCCGACAGAAGCTTTGAAGGTACAGCAGAGGTCAAGGTGAGGCTGTGGTCAGGGTCGTTCTCACCCCCTGACCACTAACCTGAGTGGGCTGCCCTCCCCAATGCAGGGGCAGCTGAGGGAATGAGCTCTGTGTCCTCAAGGTGCCGTGGAAACAGCTCGCCTTATGCTGGCACCCTGGGCTTCTGTCCCCGGGGCCTCGGCAGCCTAGCCTGAGTGGTGAGGGCTTTTTGTGTGCCCCAGTCCTGACAGACAAGTGAGTGGGATATGCAGGGACTCTCTGTTACTCAACAGCAACTGCACTTTATGTGTTATTGAGATTCTGGGAGTGTTCTGGTCATGGGCTTCGAGGGGGAATCATCCACTCAGCTCAGCTCCCTGGCAGGCATGTTCTGCACCATCAGTGGGGCCTGAGCTCAGCCTCCCTCAGCCTTGAACCCTCAGGTTCAGCACCTTTGAACTGGGGCAACACAAGGGGCCGCACAGAACCTCAGGGGGCTTACTCAGATGGCAAGGGGCAGGCACACAGCCCCACCGTTGGATTGTGGTGACCTCACCTTTAACCCTCACGTGTTCTTGGTTCCTGTTCCTGCCTCTTACATGTAGCCCTTGGGGTTCATCTCGGGGAGGGTCATGCAGGGACCATGGAGGTCACCCCCAGCCACTGGGTATCATGAACCCCATGTCTCAGACACACAGCTCCCTCCTCTCTAACAAGGAGCTTTTATTTGTTAAAAGGCCATAGGATCTACAAAAATACTTAAGACTCACTTTCATGTCTGTTAATGATTGCAGCCATGAAATTAAAAGACGCTTACTCCTTGGAAGAAAAGTTATGACCAACCTAGATAGCATATTCAAAAGCAGAGACATTACTTTGCCAACTAAGGTCCGTCTAGTCAAGACTATGGTTTTTCCTGTGGTCATGTATGGATGTGAGAGTTGGACTGTGAAAAAGGCTGAGTGCTGAAGAATTGATGCTTTTGAGCTGTGGTGTTGGAGAAGACTCTTGAGAGTCCCTTGGACTGCAAGGAGATCCAACCAGTCCATTCGGAAGGATATCAGCCCTGGGATTTCTTTGGAAGGACTGATGCTAAAGCTGAAACTCCAGTCCTTTGGCCACCTCATGCAAAGAGTTGACTCATTGGAAAAGACTTTGATGCTGGGAGGGATTGGGGGCAGGAGGAGAAGGGGACGACCGAGGATGAGATGGCTGGATGGCATCACTGTCTCGATGGACGTGAGTCTGAGTGAACTCCGGGAGTTGGTGATGGACAGGGAGGCCTGGCGTGCTGCAGTTCATGGGGTCACAAAGAGTCGGACACGACTGAGCGACTGAGCTGAACTGAATTGAATCTGTAATCATTTCAACAGATTCAGGACCCCCACCCCATGTGCCACCCACGGCTCTGGGGGCGGGATGCGGCCATGGACCCAGCAGTGGAGTGGGGGGCCTGTGTTCTCACCAAACAGGTGGAGGTGCCCGTGCAGACACTTGAGGTCTGCAGGTGCAGGTGTGGTTGGGAAGGGCCCATCATGCTGATTCTGAGTCCCCGCTGGGCGTTTGGGGTGACGGCACGGAGGCAGTGATGGGGCTCTGAAGTCCCAGAAGGAGGAGGCTTATGGCTCAGGAGGTGTCTGTCCAGGGCCCATTGAAGATTGCCAGGGAGACGCCCACAGACGGGGAGGCTGGGAGGCGGGGCGGGACCTATAGCCAGCAGAGTGCAGAGGGGCCTGGCCTGGGAGGTGGGGCGGGTTCAGGGGGAGACCTGACCTTTGCATTCCCAGTTGGGTACCCCTGAGCAGAGTGGATGGAGTGGGGTCCTTGGAGGGAGACCTCAGGTTCCACCTCACACGCTCTCAGGGAGTGGCAGGAAGGAGACAGGTAAGTGTGAGTAATGTCGAATGTTGAACATTCTGGATTTTCAAAGAAAGCAATTACCGTTAGTTTCACAAGCACAATGGAGCTGTCTGAAGCTCCCAGAGCATTTAAAAATGTCAGTGACCTCCAGTTCCTTTTACTTCTCTGAACTGAATTCTCTGGAGCCAGATGAGCCCACATCAAGAAGGACAGCCCACTAGTGGTCAGGCTACAGAATCTTAAATTTGAGCATCTGTTAGCCACCAGGGAAGCACGTTTAAACAGCTAGAAATGGTGTTTCTTCTCATCATTTAAATTGTCATGCCTTTTTAAGTCTTTTTTTATGAATATAAGTTCTTAATTAGTTCTTAACCTCCTCAACTAACAGTTTCTGAAATATAGAAAAAGCTAATGTGACGCTAGGGCTGTGAAACAGTCAGTCCAGACTCATTCTGTGCCAATTCCTGCTATTTTTAGGCTCAGATGAATGTTCTGCAAAAAGTTAAATGGTCTCTTTGGTAAGAATGGAATCCTGGTCATTTTCAGCAGTTACTTTTTCTTTTTTTCTGGCTGTACCTTGCACAGTGTGGGATCCTTGTTCCCTGACTTGGGATCTAACCCGTACCCCCTGCAGTGGAAGCACAGAGTCTTGACCACTGGGCCACTGGACCACTGGACCAGTCCCTTGGTCATTTTCCAGTTTTAACGGGGACAATAGTTTAGAAAAAGTGCATGTGTGTGAATGTGTGTTTGGAACTCCTACATGCAGCTTCCCCTCTGCAGACATAAGACATGATAATAAAGGACATCCTGTGCTTGACATTCAGAATTGAATGTTTGATGGTACGAGGCTTGAAGTCAGGCTGTCATGGTGGGCATTATTCTAAATCCTGGAGACCATATCACACACTATGGCCATCGGAGGCTGGTTCTGAGCTCCATTGGCGGGGGGATTCATGTTCAGATTCTCACTGCCAGGAAGAGGGAGGCCTCAGGGTGACCTTGTAACAAGAGTCAGATTCTGTTTGCCTCCACCAAAAAATAAGAGGCTCTGATAGAAGGTGCCCAGGGGAGCTCCCCACTGAGCTGGACTCCCCATGAGGACAAGGAGGGTCGGTCCCGGGGGCCACAGATTCCTGCCACCTCCTCTTGAGTCCAGGTCCTCTGGAATTGGAGGAGGCTCCCGCACTGGAGAGGGTAACCTGCTTTATTGAGTCCACCAAGTCAAACTGGCTTCATCCAGAAACACCTGGAGAGGACGTTTAATGTGGGCGTTTCAGGCTTGGTCAAGTTGTGTATAACAGTCACAGTCACCCCTGCACAGATCAGGTCACAAGGGTGCCTCTGAACAAAGGTGGACGCACAGGTTGCGCTGAGCGCGGTCTGCCTGGGCTGGGGAGCAGGGTGGGGCTGGGTCTCGGAGGCTGAGTTCAGGGGTTCGCCCCTGGAGAACGGGCATCGAGGAGAAAAGATGGCACTCCTGACCAGAGTCCTGAGGGTGCAGAGGTCACCGAAGGGCATCCCAGGTGCCCCCATTTTGGACAGTGGTTCCCTGAAGACTGGGAAGTGCCCTGGCCATGCACTCAGCTGGTGCTGCACGATGCAAAATGCTGTGGAGTTAGTTAGTTAGTGCTGGGCTGGTTAGCGCTGGGGTGGATAGTGCTGGGCTAGCCATGCTTGGCTAGTTAATGCTAACCTAGTTAGTGCTGGAGTGGATAGTGCTGGGCTGAAGGTGCTGGACTAGGGCTTCCCTAGTCACTGTCATTGTTTCCATTATTTCCCTGTCTGTTTGCCATGAAGTGATGGGACTGGTACATGAACCAGTAATATGTGAACTGAGAACTTCCAGATGAGGTTCAACAGTACATGAACTGAGAGCTTCCAGATGTTCAGGCTGGATTTAGAAAAGGCAGGGGAACCAGAGATCAACTCGCCACCATCTGTTGGATCATAGAAAAAGCAAGAGAATTCCATGAAAACATCTACTTCTGCTTCACTGACTATGCTAAAGCCTTTGACTGTGTGGATCACAACAAACTGGAAAAATCATGGCATCCAATCCCGTCACTTCATGGTAAATAGATGGGGAAACAATGGAAACTTTGTTGAGACTTTATTTTCCTGGACTCCGAAATCACCGCAGATGGTAAATGCAGCCATGAAATTAAAAGACACTTGCTCCTTGGAAGAAAAGCTGTGACAAATCTAGGCGGCATATTAAAAAGCAGAGATGTTACTTTGGCAGCAAAGGTCCGTATAGTCAAAGCTGTAGTTTTTCCTTTAGTCATGTACAGAGCTGAGAGTTGGACCATAAAGAAAGCTGAGCACCAAAGAATTGATTATTTTTAACTGTGGTGTTGAAGAAAACCCTTGAGAATCCCTGGGACTACAAGGATATCAAACCAGTCAATATTAAAGGAAATCAGAATCAGTCCTGAATATTCTTCAGAAGGACTTATTCTGAAGCTGAGACTCCAATACTTTGGCCCCCAGATGCAAAGAGCTAACTTATTGGAAAAGACGCTGATGCTGGGAAAAATTGAAGGCAGGAAGAGAAAGGGATGACAGAGGATGAGACGGTTGGATGGCGTCACTGACTCGATGGACCTGAGTTTGAGCAGGCTCTGGGAATTGGTGATAGAGAAGCCTGGGGTGCCTCAGTCATTGAGGTCACAAAGAATTGAACACAACTGAGTACTGAGGGTTTCCCTGGTGGTTCATACAGTAAAGAATCTGCCTGCAATGCCAGAGACCTAGATTCGGTCCCTGGGTTAGGAAGATCCCCTGGAGAAGGGCACGGGGATTCCTTCACTGGGATGGAATACTGGAATGGGATTCTTGGCACCCCAGTATTCTTGCCTGGAGAATTCCAAGGACAGAGGTTCCTGGCAGGCCACAGTCCATGGAGTCACAAAAAGTCAGACATGGCCGAGCAACTAGTACTTTCAGGTAATGCTTGGCTAGTTAGTGCTGGGATGGTGTGCTATCCTGGTTAGTGCCTGACTAGGTAGTGCTGGACTAGTTAGTACTGGGCTAGTTAATGCTGACTAGACAACCACCTTAGCACTTGCATCCCCCTTCCTCCCTCCACAGTGTGAGTCAGTGTCCTGCCTGCCCCACGTGTGCCTCCAAAGCCCCCAAGTGTCACTCCATCAGCTCTCATGGGGACAGCATGGCAGTGGTGGCAGGTCACAGGCTGTGACCTGATCTACAGGTACTATGTCCACTTCTTCAAGGTGTATTCCTGGGAAAAGTCAGTGATATCAGTTTGGCCCTGAGGACAGGCACCAGGGATCCCTTGGCATCCTGTTCTGCACATTACTGTGGCTTATCTGTTGGCAGTGATTCTTAGAAGAGTAGCCTGGCAACAGTGCTTTCAACTGTCCCCTGAGACAGAGATGCACACAGGGACACCCATTAGGTGAATGTTTTGATGGATCAGGCTAGCACTTACCCCTCTGTGTGTTCATAGGCAGAAGGAACATGAGAGGCTTTTGTGGTCAAGTGACTTTAACTGCAGGACCTGGCAGAATTTTCTCATGATCACGTGCATTTTTGTCGTGCATGTGGGCTGTATCATGTGCAGAATTGCCCCAACTTAAGGGCATCATAAGGGCATGGATGGGAAGGGAGCCATTGTTCCAAAGGAAAACTACTGTGAACATTGATAATATCTGCTCAAGTCTGTTGTTTGCTCAGCTGGACCCTGAGCTGGTCGAGGGCAGCGCTCGATCTTTGCAGCACCCCTGGTCCCTCTCTGCTGGCTGAATGACTTGCTCAGAGAGGGTGGCGCTTGCTTCTTGGTTGAGGGTGCTGAGGGTTTGTAATCAGGGAGGAGGGTTGAGGAATGGTTGAAGCCTCGTTGGTGGATGATTTAAGACAGAAGTTCAGCTTTTGCCCTAACTGAGTTGAGAAAGCATAATCATAAATTTCCCAGAGAGATCTCTTCAGTCCCAAGTTCTGTTTACGTCTGTGCTTTGCAGTTGCCTTATGTTGCTGTAGCCTCTTGGGAAAGCCCTTGCATGATAAGCCTTTCATTTTGCTTATCAAACAAGGCATTTCCTGCACCTTTTACTGCCAAACTGTGCAGGTAAACACAGGCTCTTCTTTCACATTTTCTTGTGACTCATTCGTGATAAAGGTTTCTCAACTAAGATCCTAGAAGATAGACTCAAGGTTCCACCCCAACACCCTCCATTTTCAGGCTCTAATTGCATCTCATATTTTAAAAGCCATCACAAAATTGGTGGGCCATTTGCCTTAGTGTAGGAGCCCCCTGAGTGCAGCTTTCAAGGCACTTGGAGGACCCATTAGGGACATACATTAAACAGAACTGCATTACCATCCTAGGAGCAGCATATATAATCAACACACTTACCTGATTAACCTTTTTGATGAAAAATGTATGTCATCAGAATTTTTCAGTACTGTTTAATTTGTTAGATCGTTCTGGGCGTGATGACTATGCAGCATCAAACGACCTTATTAGAAAAACACTTGCAACGGTTGATTAGGTGCCTTTCTCTACCTGAATGATAACCACATGTCTCTTATTTATTTGTTCTGAAACAGGTTTTGCCTGGCATTCTGCAGAAGCATTGCTGTATCTTACCAGACAGGAACACAGGTAAATGCATTTGTTCTTCTGATTTGAGATTATTGGTTCTATATCTGTGCAAAACTGAGAAATATGATTGCATAATTAGATATACTGAAACAAGCAAAAAAAAAAAAGAATGATTCTATAGTGAGTTATGACCAGAACTCAGAGATCTGTTTTTATTTGATAAAGGAAATAGATGATTGTTGCTTTGAATTTTTAAAGGAAGCCAGTTATCTTTTAAAGTTGAATATATTAATATTCATTTCAGTTGTTTCTTTTGTAGATGATATTTATTAAGGCAAACCACCCTTGTTGGTTAGTATGGAATGGATTTAGAGTCTTTTTGCTGTCGAGGCTTTTGCTCTCAGAGTAGGACTGGCCAGTTGTATCCTTAAAATCTTGAGGATCTTCGTGAATAAAACAACAATATGCATGTCTTAGAGAGGGAGATGCTATGACCCTGTGGTTTCTTGTTGTCGCACAGATGTATGTGGCTGGCCGTTGTAATTAAGGTGGTTTGCATTACTTTTAAGGAAACACGATGGAGGGGAAAGCCTGAAAAAAAATCCTTTGGAACTTTGTTGTTTTAAATTTAAACAAAGAAAATATTTGACATGGAGTGTTATCCTGCAGGTCTACATCTCAGTCACTCTCCTGTGCTTCTAATTTCCAGCATTTAATTCAGAGACTCAAGTCCTGAGGAAAAGGTAGAGTTGCTGGTTCTTTTGTGCACAGGGTTTTATTAGAGTTTATTCATTTCCAGAATCAGTTGTCTCATGTCTGTCTGCATCTGGGATACTCTTGTTGGGTATGAAACAGAGGCTTCTGACACTTACTTGTGTATTTTCTAACTGAACAAAATGAATCCTAATGGACTGTTCTATGATAATTAGAAGAGTGTAATCCACTGGGATTTTCTCTACTTTTATCATAAATAGTGTCTTGACTGGAGGTTATGTTTAATGGGGTCTCATTGGTACATGACAAGGCATTGTTTATACTGTGCCTTCCAGTGTAAAATCCTGAGTATTCTGGAAAAATAAGATCTTCATTTTTTAAACTCATGATTATGGATGATTATGGATAGATTATATTACTAACTATAATTTTTCAAAAAAGTTCATAGACCTGTCTCTGTTTTGGTTTTGTCCAATCAATTACATCTTAGCTGAAAATTTGAGCAAATTTACTGCTTACAGGGAAGTTTGTTTAGGCATGGTTAGATTTTTTTTTTTTTAATGAGAAATATGTGTTTGTACATCAGCTCCTACACTCATTAACTTATTTGCAGCAATGGTGGTAGTAACTGAATGTTCTCTCAAGGTATGATTATATTTATCTATCAAATCTTATAACTCTTTGGTTCCTTGCACAATCTTAGGTAAGGGTTCTAAGGAGAAGGCAATGGGAGCAGAAAGAGGAGGGAATAGTATCTGAGTCCACAATATCTGACTTCTCATGAGGGAAAAGTGATAGGTGGTTCCCTTCCATTATAAATTATCAATATGTGTTAGCCTTCCAGAAAAAGAGGTTCCTCACTGATACGTAGAAGTAGTTTCAACATCACTGGTAGCAATTCACACAAATTGAGGGGTTATTTCTAAAAGTATATGATAGAATTCAGGGAAGATAGTCCATTTACAGTGGTTGATGGAGTTTTCCAATAAGCAGGCTCCCAAATGTGAGGCGTTGGTCCACATAGCAGTCTCTCAGGAGCCTTGTCACAGTCTATCAGTAAGTGGCTGTGATTTTTAGAGCACAAATAATGGTTGGATATTTATTGAGCCTGTTTCTGCTTCCTGTCTTGGTTAGTAATGAAAAATGTGAACAAGTCACGTGCAAAGAAACAAAGATTTTGCAAACAGTGTCCATTGACAGCAGTGAGTACAACACAGTTTAAGGTGGAATTCAGTTTCCAGGTTAGTTTTTCTCTTCCAGGTGAGTCATTGTTGATTCTGAGATGCAAAAAAGAATAGTGATAGAATTAATAAAAAGTACTGTTCTGTGGGAATCTAAATGGATTTTAAATATTGAGGTGAGTTTCCTATAATTTTAGACAGTTCATTATATAAAAAGTCTCAAGTTAATACAGAAAATATTTCCAGTTTGAGATGTTTGCTTTGCTTTTCATAAGAATCCAAGTAGCCAACCTCTAGAACTAAGAAAGCTTCCTTTCCACTGTGACGAGTGCTGAGGCCATTTGTGGGCAGTTTCCTTGAAAATATGTTTACATGATGGAGTGTTTCTCTTTGAAGTCAGTGCTGAGGACCTGAGGCTGTGAACTTAGGTGTGGACATGGGAAAGAATCATGTCAAGTGGGATGAAAGAGGAGTTGGCTGAAATTGTAGCTTCTGGAGGTGAAAGATTTGAGAATTCTGTTTTTTTCCTACATAATTCAATCTAATATGTCTAATTAAGTTGCTTAATTATTTAGGAAATGTTTAGAAATTTTTTCAGTCTGAGACATAGTAGTTGTTGCTCTTGTATCTTAATGGCAAATAGGGTCTTTAGGAACCTAAATATGGTTTGTTTCACCTTCGTGGTTTTATAGGTAGAGGGCTTCATCTTGGGATGATACACATATTCTGCAGATGATACAAATATACTGTTATGGTCACACAACAATGTGAATGTACTTAATGCCACTGAATTGAACACTCAAAAATGGTTCAGGTGGTAAATTGTATGAAAGCTCACCTTCGGGGTGAATCATGAGCACGGAGATACTTTCTCTTGAGTGGGTGGGTCGGAGCTTGGATCCTCCGTGTGAAACGCAGGGTGATTCATCTTCCCCTTGCTGCTCCGTATCTCACGTGTCCGTACATGACTACAAGTAGCCACCGTCACGTGATGCATCAGCTGTGCCTTCCACAGGGGAGACCATGGGTCCTGAGTGTGTGTCCCAGACAGGCTGCCTGACCAGTGAAGGGTCTGGTCTTGGTCCGTGGACCAGGGGTCCCCAACCTTCAGGATCTGATGCCTGAGATGACCTGAGGCAAAACTGATGGAATACCTATAGAAATAAAGTACACAATAATTGTAATGCACTTGAATCATCCCCAAACCATTCCCACCCCTCCCCCCATGCGTGGAAAAATTGTCTTCCACAAAACCAGTCCCTGGTGCCAGAAAGCCTGGGGACAGCTGCCTTAGATGGTCTGACTCTGTATCAGTTTGTCCATGCTGTTCCTTTGGCCTCTTCATGCCGTTTGGGAAAAATCAAACTTAGGCAGGAGTAAGCTTAATAAATTGTTTTGCTGGGATGACACAGTGGGCTGGGGTTCTGCCCCTGAGCTTGATGATCTCACAGCATTTACACCCCACCCCTGACCCCCCACCTGTCATGACACAGCCTGCTCAGCTAGCACAAATGACTGGAAGTTATGAGAATGACTGATTTTGTCGTAAAGCAGCAATGGTGCTTAACTGTGCAGATGCAGAGTTTCATAATAACAACTAAGTAGTGAAGTATCCAGTGGATTAAGCACGTGGCAGTATTTGATGTTTGAGATGAATTTATAGCTCCACGGGGAATACAGAATGATTGTGAACCAAGTTGTGTATAAGAACTGGGTGGAAAGATTTTGAGTACTTTCCATATATTCTGTGGCACTGGTCTTTGTCTTAGCCAACCTGTGGTGTGATGTCCACAAAGACTCAGCGTGACTCTCACCTTGGGTTCCTCCCAGTGATGTGCCATCTGGTGCTTAACTGCCAGCCTCCCATGCCCGGTGTAAGGGGGGCAGGAAGCCTGGCCCATGTTTGGGGTGCATACGCCATACCGGGGTATTGGACGTGGGTTAAGGAGGGACCTGACCATCCCCAGGCCCCAGGAGCTGGTGAGCCTGGCTCCAGCATGCTCCTGGCTCTTGCCTTCGCTCCTGTGTCTGACTCTTGAGGGGTTAATTCAGGATGCGGTCAGCAGGTGCTCCTCCATGCCCTCGGGGCTGGTTGTCCCTGTGTGTGTGTGGGTGTGTGTGTGTGTGTGTTGGCAAAATAAAACGTGCGGTTAAAATAAGCACCTTTGTAACGGGTGCTTAATGTTAAGAAATCTCCGTAGGCCAAGTGAGCACTCTTGCATTTTTATTAGGATGCTGAACCTGTGTGCTTCGTCAGGCAGGGTTTGGACGCCTGTGGGCACTGGACCCAATTACGTGGTGTTGAACTGCAAGCAGGGCTGTTGACATGTGGACAGCTGCTGGGAGGTTTGCATACTGAGGTCAAAGGCAAAGGGGATGTAACGGTGGAAACATTTGTTCTGCTGCTGCTGCTGCTGCTAAGTCACTTCAGTCGTGTCCGACTCTGTGGGACCCCACAGACGGCAGCCCACCAGGCTCCCCCGTCCCTGGGATTCTCCAGGCAAGAACACTGGAGTGGGTTGCCATTTCCTTCTCCAATGCATGAAAAGTGAAAAGGGAAAGGGAAGTCGCTCAGCTGTGTCCGACTCTTCGCGTCCCCATGGACTGCAGCCCACCAGGCTCCTCGTCCATGGGATTTTCCAGGCAAGAGTACTGGAGTGGGGTGCCATCGCCTTCTCTGAACATTTGCTCTGGGTAGTCCTAAATCCCCTAAGTTTCTTTTGAGCCGAAGCTTATAAAAAGCCTTTAATGTCACGATGGACAAGTGAAGGGAACTCAGTGAGTGAGCTGCTCTTCCTGCCACAGACATGACTGAGAGCTTGTCCCCGGTGGCGGGTCCAGTGAGAGTCTGGCAGTGAGTGTGTCTGTGGAGACAAAACCCTGCTTCGTTCTCTTCCGCTTGCCTTGCGCGGTTCTCAGACCTGTGTAGACATTGCTGTCTACAATGTGAACGGTGGTGGTTACACCTTGTGCTTTTGCTGTATCTAGTTTGTAAGGCTTTCTCACATCCCTTCTGGCGAGTCCTCCAGCTTCCTCGTGAGATGGGAAGCAGTGCCCCTGCCTGCAGATCAGAGCAGTGACGAGCCCTGGCACCGTGTGTCAGCGTCCCCGCCACATGGTTGCTGAGGATCTTGCCGAGACCCAGATGCGGATTTTCACTGAGTCAGTTTGTGATTCCTTTATGACCTTTAGTAAGTCTTTAAGCTTCCCTGTGTCTCCTTCCTGGGAAACACAGTGAAAGCACAGAACAGTGAGGACTGGGCACCCTGATGCAGGGGCTTGGGGTGGGGTCGGGGAAGCTGCCCGCAGGGCCCCTGGAGCTTCAGGGCGCAAGATGGGCGAGCACATCAGGTGGCTCTGTTGCTGGAAAGACGTTCAGTAAAGTGGAGCAGTTACTTAACCTGGGAGGCCTCGTGTTTCGAAATGCCAGGTGAATGGTCTTTTAACTTACTAGGTTAAATGTGGACTTCCCTGGTGGCTCAGATGGTAAAGCGTCTGTCTACAATGCAGGAGACCTGGGTTCGATCCCTGGGTTGGGCAGATCCCCTGGAGAAGGAAATGGCAATCCACTCCAGGACTATTGCCTGGAAAATCCCATGGACAGAAGAGCCTAGTAGGCTACAGCTCATGGGGTCGCAAAGAGTCGGACACGACTGAGCGACTTCACTTCAGGTTAAACGTAAGATGTCTTGTCTTTAGAAGACCAGATACTTCAAGTGAGTTTCCTTTACCCAGAGACTGAAATATTTATAATACCTTTTTTTTTTTT
>SJYX01006140.1:85419-159291 GCA_006410675.1 Oreotragus oreotragus | reverse complement strand
GGGCTGTATCTGGTTGAGGACTGTGTCTGTGGGTGGAGACTGTGTCCATTGGAGGGGACTGTGTCTATTGGGGGAGACTGTGTCTGGGGGGGAACTGTGTCTGGGGGGGACTATGTCTGGTGGAGGGCTGTATCTGGTTGAGGACTGTGTCTGTGGGTGGAGACTGTGTCTGGTGGGGGAACTGTGTCCATTGTGGGGGACTGTGTCTGAGGCGGAACTGTGTCTGGGGGGGACTGTGTCTGGGCTGGGGGCTGTGTCTGGTGGGGGGCTGTATCTGGTTGAGGACTGTGTCTGTGGGTGGAGACTGTGTCCATTGGAGGGGACTGTGTCTATTGGGGGAGACTGTGTCTGGGGGGGAACTGTGTCTGGGGGGACTATGTCTGGTGGAGGGCTGTATCTGGTTGAGGACTGTGTCTGTGGGTGGAGACTGTGTCTGGTGGGGGAACTGTGTCCATTGGGGGGGACTGTGTCTGAGACGGAACTGTGTCTGGGGGGGACTGTGTCTGGGCTGGGGGCTGTGTCTGTGGGGAAGCTGTGTCTCGTGGAGTGTCCAGTGGCCACCACTGCCAGTGGAGAGAAAAGTCTGCTGGAGGCTGTGCACAGCTGAGCAGGCTGAGCTGCTGGCCTTGTCAGTCACACGTCTTTGGGGATCCCCAGGCTGACAGAAATGTGAGTTAAATGTGAGTTGGATATTTTAGTACCTCAGCGTATGTAGTTTACCTGCTGTCACATAGTTGTAAATGCTGCATCAATTGTACTTTCATACTTGAAGGGAAAATTACAACTGAAACTCCTTCCCAGATGCTGAGAGGTAGAGAAAGAGGCCCTTCCGATCACGCACGCAGCTTTGTGGATAGTCTGGTTTGGAAGAAGGACCACAGGGCATGAGAGCGGAGGGCCTCACGCCTGCTGGGCGTCCACTGTCTACTGTGTCAGATGGTCTACCTGTGGTTTAATTCCATCTGTGGCCAAGAGATGGAAGTTTCAAATCATGAGCAAATTTCTGGAAAAATCAGTTCACATTTTGATTTTCTCTCAGGCCTCCACCAGCTGTGTCTTCTTCCTCACTTCCTTGGACAGTTCCTGCCTTCCAAGTCCTTCCTGCCCTCTCCCTGCTGCAGACATGGTGACAGGTGGCCCTTGTGCTCTTGCGCATCATGGCTGCCTTGGGGGAGGGCATCTGTCTAGGCGCACTGGCGTCTCCTGAGGACAGGGCGGCGTGGCCCGCAGCTGCGCCCTCCGCCTGGCTCTGCCGACCCCGTGCTGCAGGGGCGTTGTACTTTTTTTTACCCACCACTGTGCTCCTCAAATCCTAGCCTGTGGCCTCTGTTCCCATCTCCCACCCCCTAACCATTGGTTTGTTCTCAGTATCGGTGAATCTGTCTGTTTCTTGTTTGTAAACTTGATGCTGTAAAAAACTCAAGTCATGGGGACTGATACACATACAGGGAGTGTAGTCAGTAGTATTGTAGCAAGTTTATATGGTGACAGATGGTGGCTGTTGCGATTGTGGTGATTATTTCATAAGGTGTAAATGTATCAAATTACTGTGTTCTATCCCGGAAACTAATCTAACATTGTATGCTAACTATAACTGCTAAAAAAAAAAAAAAAGGTTAAAAAAGAGTTCAACTCATCAGTGACCCCACAAGAGGAAGCGAACCTGCTTTCTAAAACCTGCTGGATGCCCTGGCAGCCTCCGTCATCTGCCATTGTGGTTGCCCTGGAAACCCTGCCAGCTGCCCCCAGGACGAGCTGTCTGTGCTGGGAGGCCCCCTGGTCTCTGTAGCTTGAGGGAGCTTTGCCTCTCCCATGGCGCTGCCCTGAGCTCCACTGCCAGAACCTGGAGACCAGTCCCAGTGAACGACAGGCCTTGCTTCATTTATAGGCAGGTGCAATTGCAGCAGGTCTCAGGTTTACTTGAAAGTGCTGCCAGATGTGGCCAGGAAGTGGTGAGGAGAGCCTCAGTTGTTGAGCTGCCCGTTCCCTGCTCACGCGCACAGTCAGCAGTGGCAGCACCCCTGGGCGAGGGCCTGCTCAGCTGCAGGGCGGTGACGTAGGTCAGAAACATTTGCAGCCCAGTCTCAGCCTCGGGGCTCCTGGAGTTGGGTCTCATGAGTGCACCTTACCTTCAATCTCCTCAGTCGCGCTGTCAGTACTTAATTGTAGGGCTCTTACGAGGAATATATTTCCTCTCCCTAAATATTCTCGTGTATTAAGTGCCCTTTAGGATTCAGACCAAGCAGTAGGTACCACATCACTCTCAAATGCATACTGGAATTTTATATAAATGTGTGTATTTAAAAAGAATATAGCTTTTAGCTTCAGGATCTCTGTGAAACCTAGATGTATCAGTATACGCAAACTAAAGCCCTGAAATCTCTTGACAAAGTGTAATTTTTCATTCTTGTCTCCAAAGCTTGGGCTAATGCTCAGCCTACAATTCTTTTATTACCTGGTGAGCTCCGGGGGTTGGTGATGGACAGGGAGGCCTGGCGTGCTGCAATTCATGGAGTCACAAAGAGTCGGACACGGCTGAGAACTGAACTGAACTGACTCTTTCCTTAGCTACTCATTTCACATGAAGGACAAGAAGTGTGATTTCTTCTTCTTAAATTAAACTTTCTTTGGCAGCACAATACAATGTCTACACATTCCTCGGAAATCTCTCATTTTCAGCCATGATCCCTCCCTCCCCACTTCTTCCCTCTTTCCATCCCGCCTACTTTCCTTACTTCTGTTCCACCCTCGGCCTGAGCTCTGCTCCCCCCATGCCTTCCACTGGAGCTCTCACTCACCCCTCTGTTCCCAGAATCTAGTCCTGTATAAACAGGAAGTAACATCGACCATCTGACTTGACTGTCCGTGGGTGGAAGGATCCGAACGTTCCACGTGCGATGCTGCAGAGGGATGTGCACAGCGGGCCTTCCTCTGTCAGCTCTAGCCCAGCACAGGTATGTGGTCGCCGCTGCTCAGGCATCAGCTTAGTTTGAACTTTCAGGTTTAGTTTAATTGTATGAGACAGTTGGTAGTGTTACTGGATTTGGGGATTCAGGAAGGAGGCCTCCTGTGGTCTCCTGCTGATCCTCAGCAGAAGAACTTTGAAGGAAATCTTTTATAACAAGGTGCTTTTGCCATTTTAAAACTAGTTCTTCTATCAATTATTTTTCTAATGCTTTTAAGAGTAACTGGATTATAACTCACAGGTAATAAAATATGGCTTTAACTGGACAGTGTGATGAGTTGTGAGGGATGCACTTGTTTATCAGCAAGTCCCTTGAGGCCCTTGTAGTCAGCACCCCTGCCCCAACCCATTCTCAGGCAAACATCACTCTAATTCCATCCCTGTGGTCTTGTCCCCACTGTCAGATTTCAGGTGAATAGCTCACCCTCAGGGGGATTGTGTGTTAACTTTCTTCCAATCTCCTTCCTGTTTGAGAGTCTTCCAGGCTGTTACTGTGTTGGTGCTTCTTTCCTTTTCACTCTTGAGTGTTCTTCTCAATTTCCACGTTCTGTTTGGGTCATGATGTTGGCTACCTTGGTACCTGAGTCCTCCAGCCCAGGGACCCCTCCTCATGTGTTTGCATGGAATTGTCTCGACGTCCCCTGCCCATTCTGGAGTCCCTGCTGTCTACCTCCCCTTGGGAGTGTGCAGGTGGCTGAGGGTTCTGGTCACCTCTTGCTCAGACTTCTTTTCCTGTTGCTAATATATGAAATATATCCTTTCTTCTTATATTTTATTTTAATTTTTCCGGCTTGGTTTGTATATAATTGATATGAAACACTGTGCAAGTTCAGGATATGTAACATGATGATACGATACCTTTACTGCAAAGTGACTGTAACAGTAGGTCAGTTAACACACCATGCATCTCACAAACTCGCTTGTGGTGAGATCATTTGAGATCTACTCTCTTAGCAAATCACAAGAACGTTAACCATGGTAACCATGCTCAGAGTCACAACCCCAGAGCTGCTGTGTCTCTGGCTGGAAGTTTGGGCTCTCTGTCCAGAATCTTCCCACCCCTTCCCCAGCTGCTGGCAACCTTTTCCCTTGATTAATCAGCTTCTACATGAAAATTCCTGAAACGTCCCCCTAGAGGCTGTGGGCAACCACTTGTAGGCCTCTCAGGAATGCTTATATTTTAACATGCTCCAAGAACAGTTCTCCACATAGGGAATTTCAGACCCCAGCTCAGAAAGCTGACTGGCCATTTTCTTTGGTTGCTTCTGTCATGACGGTCTTTCTGGTGCCTTAGATGACCCAACGCAGAGCCCGTAGTATCACCCAAGGCCCTGGAGACGTAGCTCTGAGCAGTGGGTGGGTCCGGTAGTTTCCCTGTTGACGTGTGGCTTTTGGGGTGGATTTAGCCCAGATGGCAAGAGTTCCTCATTGATGCCTTTGGTCTCCACGCTGTGGCAGCACCAGATGTCAGTGGCCGGGGTGTGCTGCTGCTACTGCTGATAAGTTGCTTCAGTCATGACCGACTCTTTGCGACCCCATAGATGGCAGCCCACCAGGCTCCCCCGTCCCTGGGATTCTCCAGGCAAGAATACTGGAGTGGGTTGCCATTTCCTTCTCCAATGCATGAGAGTGAAAAGTGAAAGCGAAGTCGTGTCTGACTCTGTGCCACCCCATACACTGCAGCCTACCAGGCTGCTCCGTCCATGGGATTTTCCAGGCAAGAATACTGGAGTGGGTTGCCATTGCCTTCTCCGGGCCGGGGTGTAGATGGTTTCAATAGCAACAAAGTCACTGCCAATTATTGTTGGAGACTCTGGGGAAGTCACCAGAAATTGTTTGAGCTGCACCTCAAGCAGTGATTTTTAGTAATGCTGTATTTCTGGAAGTCGTCTAAAAGACCCTGGTTTCCTCGTGGGTGTGATCCATCTGACTTGCGTGGTTTTGAAGCCTGCACCTTCTCCCAGAGCAGAGTCGGCGAGTGTGGGTTTCAGAGGGACCTGCCCCTGCTTTTAAAGTGCATTTGCCCCCAAACTGATGGTCCATGTGAAGCAAAGCCCAGGGCGCTGGGCTGACGGAAGTGGCAACGGCTCAGACGACTCGGTCTGTGGTGGAGAAGCGGGTCCCCATGTGTGAGGGATGTCTGTGCCAGACACGGAAAGCCGTCCCGCTTCAGCCTAGAGGCCTCCAGTGTATCCTAGCTTTGAGTGCATGATGCTTTAATGACTTAGGAAACAGGAAGTTTAAAGCCAGTCAGACGGTGTGGTTGGTTTCACCCAGATTGTGTCACATATTTAGAACCTGAAACAGAAGCGTGTTATTTCTCCAGCTACTGAGATAGATTCTGATGCTGTTTTGTTCAGCGTGTTGACCTCAAAGGCCACAAACATGTCTCTGAGTGGCTGAATAAATGGAGAGTACTTGATTAATATGAAAACTCAGCTTTACCTGTGTAAGTACTGGTTTCTGGGAGTAAGAGGTACAGTTGGGCTCTAGACAGTGCCCATACGAAGTTCTGCTGTTTCTCTGACATGTTAGTATTTTGATTTAAAGAAGTTAAGCTGCATCTGCAACTGTTTGAAACGTTTCTTGTTGAATATTGAATAAATTTTATAGTAATTTTGTGATTACCTCTTTTTACCTCTTAAACAATATTTCCAACTAATTATGATTAGTATGTCCTACAGTGGAAAACCATGTCTATTATAGTGTAACGAAGCTTTTCTTCTATAGTTTGCACTGGTGAATTTTAGTATTCCCATCATTTGTATGCCTGGTTTTTTCCAATGGAATGTGTAATCCAGATGTTAGTCCTGCGCCGCTTGTGTTACAGAAACAACCCCATCTCTCCCTCTAAAGAAAACAGCTGGCATCTGTTTCTGTTGAAGGTGGAAGGTGGCTGGTAAAACAGAAACCAACAGTGGAAACCAGGCAGCAGTAGCTATTTACAAACTAGGAAAATACAAAGATAACTCCAGTCACTTTATTTATTTTATTTTTTAATTTTTTTAATTTTTATTTTTACTTTATTTTACTTTACAGTACTGTATTGGTTTTGGCATACATTGACATGAATCCGTCATGGGTGTACATGAACTCCCAAACATGAACCCCCACTCCCACCTCCCACCCCACATCATCCCTCCGGATCATTCCCATACACCAGCCCCAAACATCCTGCATCCTGCATCGAACATAGACTGGCAATTCGTTTCTTACATGACAGTCACTTTTTAAATGCATGAGTGATGTGCTGTCAGCTCAGCTCAGCCTGGCTTTGATGATCCTTATTTTTTGGAGTGGTAGCAGTAGAAACCGGAGAAGGCGATGGCGCCCCACTCCAGTCCTCTTGCCTGGAAAATCCCATGGACGGAGGAGCCTGGTAGGCTGCAGTCCATGGGGTCGCAAAGAGTCGGGCACGATTGAGCGACTTCCCTTTCACTTTTCACTTCCATGCATTGGAGAAGGAAATGGCAACCCACTCCAGTGTTCTTGCCTGGAGAATCCCAGGGATGGGGGAGCCTGGTGGGCTGCCATCTGTGGGGTTGCACAGAGTCGGACATGACTGAAGTGACTTAGCAGCAGCAGCAGCAATAGAAACATGTATCTGGGGAGCGGTAAGCACTCTGTTGTCTCCCCGGAGGGTCAGAGTTGCTACCTTAGAGGTGGGCTGGACGATTTGGAAGACCCAGGCAAGAAGGGACCCTGTTTTCTCCTGCTGTTGCCCACGGAGGTGGCCCTCGGCTCCCAGCACAACTGTCTCCTCTCTTTTTAGAATTAACTCCAAAGAGGCAGAGGCAGACCCACTGCTGCTGGAACCTCTGGAGCTGGACCCAGAGGAAATCACCAGCACACACAGCCTTGAAAGAGTTCTGAGTTCGCCCTGCTTTCTGCAGTGCTGAGGGCACCCGGTGGAGAGGCCAGTGGGTCAAGAGGCCATTGGACCTCAGGGGGAGGAACTTACTTCTCTTTGGCTTTGAGACAGAGGACCACAGTGCCAGTCACCCCCAGAACACCCCAGGTTGCTCGGGGGGGACAGCGCATGCTGCTCTGAGGAATGTAGACCTCTCCTCAGGGGTCCCATGGTCACCATGGGAACAGATAGGAAGTAGCGACTCTGACAGAGGTTTGAGACCCGCTTCTTCAAAGCTCATCTCTGAACAGCAACAGATGAAAACTGGGTGTCCTGGGCTGTGTGGGTCCAGCGCTGGGGGAACTCTGCAACAGTCTGGGTATTAGGTGCAAGGTCATACCTGCCATTGGCCACATGAACAAGATGCCTTGTGTGAACGAGTCTGTCTGTTCTTAGGAAGTGCCCTAATGATACAAGACGCGTTTTGTTATCCTTCAAGCAGAGACGCATCTTTGCAGAACGTTTCCTGTGTTCTGAAAATAGCTTGTGTGTAAAAGATCCTGTTTGAAACTGAGTCTCCTTGAGTGCATTGTAACTCGTGCTGGACCATCATTTCCTGGGATATTCAGACCCCAGCCTGTGTTGGTTGTGAGCACAGTCTACAGTGAAGTGCCAGAAGTCACGAGGCTGTTATCTGTTACTCTAACTGGTTTCTTTTGAAACAAGCCCCCTGGAACTTGCACGTGTGGACTGAAGTTCACCTTCCCATGAGTGATAGCATTTGACGTCATTCCCAGAATTCCTTTTTGGACTCCTTCATGGCCTATCCAGAGACAATGTTTGCCGTAGATGAGAATCTTTGTTCAAAACTATTAATAGCTGTGCTCTCCAGCAGTGGGAGAGCGGTTAAAGTGCAGTGTGCACGTGATGGACTTTCGTTCACTGTGTGAAAGGTAACTGAAACATAGTATGACTCAGAGTGGTGTGACTCAGTTTTGTAAAAATGCCTCATTACTTAGCTATTGATTCAGCTCGGTTTCTAAGGTGACTTAGAAGCATCATGCTTTTTCAGATTGAAAGATGAATCCTCATCAGTTCACATGAAAAGTGGACCTGAATATTGTAACGAGTTCATGAAAACTACAAAATAAATTTAAAGGTCCTGTATAAACATCTGGGAAATCTGTATATTTTTACTTGATACAGTTTTCATTTCTTTTTAGTTTATCTCCTTTTTAAGATGAAAAGCAGTACACATTTTAAGGCACTGAACCTATATGGAAAACTAAAAGAAGACAGCATATGATCATCAAAACTTCTACCACTCAGGATAAGTATCATGAGACAGCAAGTCTATTACAGGGAAAACTTTAGGAATAGTGTTATCAGTGGGATCATAGTCCACAGAGTATTTTTCATGAAAATAGAAAATGTAACCATTTGATTTAATAGAATTGATAAATCGATATGAAACTGAAATTATTATTGCGTGTCCCATAAATATTTCTTTATCAAAATAGACCATTCCTTCAGAGACCTTGTAATAATTTTAAAAGAAAAAAATGAAAAAAGCTTCAAAATGTGAAAACAGTATTTATATATTTCCCCCTGCATTCTCTCCACTACCACAGGAATATACGCACAGGTGTGTGCATATACAAACATACATGTGTGTACACACACGCGTGTTGTCTGTTGGGCAGGGTCTATAGTGTCTACATCAGGGAATCCAACCTCTGCAGAGGCTTCTTTTAGCCACTGATGTGGACTCAACACCCACCTGCCACTCCTTTGATTGAGGCTTTTCCAACTTGACTTCTGTGTTTTGATCTCTTGGGTGATTAATTTTGTTATCAGTTGGTTCTTTTCAACATGAGCCATGGGCATTTATTTTCTGACTTTTCTTTCTGGATGAGAATGCCTGTCTTTTGCTCTCAAAGTAAAACTTGGCTGAAAATAAATTCTTGGATCACACACTTCCTTTACTTTAGTGCTAGCTCCTAATCTTCTGTTCTCTTGTCTTCTGGCAGAAATGTTACAGTGATCCTCATACCACGATTTCCCTCTGACTCTTTTGTGGGCTGGATTTCATCATGACTCCCTGTCCCAGGAAGGCACATGAGCCCCACATTTCTGGACTGTTCGTATGTGGGGAGGTCATGTGCCTTGACTTCCACCTAAGGGGTGACCCAGCTGGTGTGGTGTCCATGGGTCACATTTACCTGTAGAACCCCTAGGATGTGTCACTCCAGGTTAATTTCATCCTCTGCTTTATGCCTGTGTGATTGAGAACTTAAAAATACTTTACTTAGCCCTTATGAAAGATATTTCTTGGTATCTGTTCAGTTCAGTCACTCAGTCGTGTCCGACTCTTTGCGACCCCATGAATCGCAGCACGCCAGGCGTCCCTGTCCATCACCAACTCCCAGAGTTCACTCAGACTCACGTCCATCGAGTCAGTGATGCCATCCAGCCATCTCATCCTCTGTTGTCCCCTTCTCCTCCTGCCCCCAATCCCTCCCAGCATCAGTCTTTTCCAATGAGTCAGTTCTTTGCATCAGGTGGCCAAAGTACTGGAGTTTCAGCTTTAGCATCATTCCTTCCAAAGAAATCCCAGGGTTGATCTCCTTCAGAATGGACTGGTTGGATCTCCTTGCAGTCCAAGGGACTCTCAAGAGTCTTCTCCAACACCACAGTTCAAAAGCATCAATTCTTCGGCATTCAGCCTTCTTTACAGTCCAACTCTCATATCCATACATGACCACAGGAAAAACCATAGCCTTGACTAGGCGGACCTTAGTCGGCAAAGTAATGTCTCTGCTTTTGAATATACTATCCAGGTTGGTCATAACTTTTCTTCCAAGGAGTAAGCGTCTTCTGATTTCATGACTGTTAGTTCTGTTCAGATTTGTTTAGAATCCTGTGTCATGCCATATTTCTAATTGTGGTTTTCAGTACTTTCTTTATGTCATAGATCCTCCCTCTCATCATGTCTTTGGGGTTATTTTGTTTCCTGTTTGTTTCTGTTCCATTTGGTGTCGTTTGGTGCGTCTTCTTCCCTAACCAGGCAGTTGTCCTTGTACTGAATCGTCTTTTTCCATCCTGTTATCTGTTCTTGTAACATTCCCAACCTTCCTCCCCGCTCCTTTGATTTCAGTGTGATTGTCTAAAGATTTTCTTTGATATGTGTCTGCTTTGACAGCTGCTAGTCCTGCCTGACTTCTAGGTTTTGCGATGCTGCTATTTTAATTCTCAGCTGGCGTTATGACCTCTACAGTTCTCTGGGACAGAGGGAGTGATTTTGCTGTTACCTCTTCTCATCTTGTTAGGATTAAAAGACAGATATGCTGGGCATGGCTTTTCTCCACTGTTTGGCCCAGAAGCCTGCTGTGTGATTTTTGAACAGAAATACAATTTCATGTTATTTTTTCTAATGTTTATCATTTTTAGGCCAACCTTCAACAACAAAGTATTTAAATAACATTTACAAAAATTTTTCAAGGTTTTCATCTATTATTTATTATATTATATCATTGTTGATCAAAGTGCTTCTGTTTATAAAGCACTCTGATACTTAAACTTTTGAGTTAAGTGTATTGAAAATATATTGTAGACCCAAAAAAGAAAAAAAAAACAGATGGCTTTTACAGATAAATAATATTTTAGAATTAATTAAGCCATGGCTGTTTTGTCTTAGCTATAGTTCACAGTAATGTTGAAGATCTAGAAGTTACTAGGGTTCATGAGTTTGGCAGCTAGCAATCTGTCTTTTTCTCTATTTCCCTAGAGTATGTACAAATCTAAAATCTCCCCACACGATTTTTGTCACTGTTTCAAGACCAGGAAGCAAGGGCACAATCTTGTGATTCACAGGTGCAGGCTGGAAGGGTGGGAAAGTCACTGCATGAGCTCCTGGGCTTGGCAATGGCCTTGGTTGGAAAGTGATGGATGCAGAGATTTGTTTGAACGTAGACAAGGATGCTAAGACAGCTGAGCTCGTTCAGCAAGGCGCTCGCTTGTTCTGGGGACATTTGTCCTTGTAGGTCTTCTCAGCCCCGTCTGTGTGTCTGCGGTGGCTGCTGTTGCTGCTTGTTTTACAGATGGGGAGTCTTGAGTTCAAGGGGTCAGATTTGGCTGCAGAGTTAACATGGGGTGAGTCCAAGATTATGTCCTCAGCAGTTGGAACCTGGAGCTCTTCAGTGTGTCCCTGCATTTGAGGAAAGACAGTGATAGATAAGTGTTGTCTTTCTAGCTGGTCTGCAGAGAATATTTTCCATAGTTCCTCAGGGGCCTATGACCTCATGCTGTAATTAAGGGGAAAGAAGTCCTATTGAAATGGCCACAGTTAACGTGTTTAACTAAATCCATGCTGAGAAAACTGACTACATGAAATGAATGACTTGCTGTTAAGAGAGTCAAGCTCTGAAGGAAGACCAGGTTTGAGTGGGGCCAATAATCAGAAAAAACTACCCAACAGTCACTTACAGAACGACGCCTGTCTGCGTGGCCTGGAGGCAGGTGCCTGGAAGGTCTACAAGGCCGGAACCAGGTGACGTGTCTGGCTTCCCTTCCTGACACATGAGTATGGGGTTTGGTCCCCACAGGCTGGCTCTGACGACAGCCAGGAGCTGAGTCTGGTTCCTGAGGGCAGCAGTCCCGGGATTCCCCAGTCCTTTGTTATTCTTTAAAGGGACAAGAAGGGACAAACCAAAATGAAAACGAGAAATTGTGAAGGACACAGGGAGGGTGGCTGATGGGAAGAGATGGCCTCGGGGAGCTGTGACAAGTGATGGGGGAGGGCTGCGCCGTGGGGGGGGTGTCGCAGGGTCCACAAGGCTGGGGCTTCCCAGCGACCCAGGCTGCTGCGGCCCTGCAGCAGTTCTGCGCTCCTCCAGGGCTTCTGCCATGACCTGGACACCAGCCTGCTGTCTGGCAGGGGTGGATAGAGCCTCGCAGCCTGGGTGAGCCGACCTGCCCTGAGCGACCCCCACTTCACCCCACATTGTGAGAGGCCTCGTGGGGGACATCCCAAGGCCTGGGGAGTAGGCCACCACTGTGAGCAGCACTTTCCAAAGGCTGGATCTGTAGCAAATCCATCTTGTTTGATTTCTGTGACCGTGGGACCAGCTACTTCAGCAGCTAGAAGCAGCAGTCATTTCCAGGGACTGAGGGCCACCTGGCTCAGGTGGGTGGCTCTCTGTGTGTGACTGGGGGCTGTGGTCAGGGCAGAGGGGCCAGAGGTCCACCCCAGGGCCGCAGTGGCGCTGCCATCAGCCAGCCAGTGGTCGAGGGCTGTGTCTGCTCCATGTCACCACCCACAGGCTTGGCTTTGCCACGTGGCAGCTGGGTTCTAAGTGGAACCATTGGGTTAACGATCACATAACATTCTGTCAAGAGGCATTCCCAGACCCTTTCTCAACTGTGTCTTTATCATCATGTTTTAGTGAAATTATATTTTTATTTTGATGTGCTCATCCCTCTCTCCAGTTATAAATTTTACCAGAACCAGAAATGTATTTACTTCAATCTTTTATACCCACTTTTACCCATGCGTGGTGCCTGGCACAAAGTGTCTAACGTACATCAGAACAGACGTGACATTTAGGTTGTTTCCGATCCTTTGGCTTTTAGTGTTAAAATGAAAACATAATTTTAAAATTTCCTGTTCTAATTAAAATTTCCCTAGAATTGTTCCTAGAAATGAAACTGCTGGCTCACAATATATGCCTGTTTTAGACTCTTGCTATGCGTCTCCAAGCTGCATTCCCTCAGGGCCCATGCAACTTTATATCACCACTGGCAAGACACCTTCATAGCAGCGTACCCAGCATTTGGTGATTTAAATTTTGTGTTTTATCTTCATAAATCTGATAAGCTAAAGTGACATTTCATTATTGCTTTAATTTGCATTTTTGGATTCTTTTTACAATATAAAGTAGGTAAAGTCTAGCTTGTCAAGTACATGTGTGATTTTGGTGTTGGTGTGGAGCTCACAGAGGTTGAAGGAGGGCTGTGGACTCTGTTGTGTGCTCTGGGACACTGGCAGTCTTAGTCTGACAGCTCCTCGTGTGGGGCAGTCAGACTGTATTCACACTCTCCCACCGAGCCTCTGGGTCCATCAGAGAATAGAGCCAATTGCTGACCTAATTTCACTTTCTTATGAATTTATGACCATTTTCCTGTAAGTGCAGAAGCTTCTTCGATGCTGGGTTGATGTTATACCAGCAAAGTACAGCCCACCCTGCATCAAGCTCTGCCCTGTTTTGTAAGAGCTACTCAACACAGCCTGTACCTGCTTGTCATGCTGTCAGAACAGTGTCATGATGTCCAGTATCCTCCAAATGTGTCAGAACATGGGTGTCACACAGTGACTGAGACTCACGGGCACAGCACAGGGAGACGGGTCAGAGGCACCGCCAGGGCATGGGTCCTGATTGCGGGGCCTGACCCGGACCTCCCTGTGGGAAGCCACAGGCAGGGTGGGCTCCCTGGTCTGGGTTGGCCTGGCTGAATAAGGCGGGGGCTCAGGGGCAGCTTTGGTGGGAGCACACTGGGCACTCTGTGCCCCTGGACCCGCTGCGGGTCTGTAACCCTCTCAGAGGAAACCCGGCACGTCCGCAGAGTCAGAGCCCACGGGCTGAAAGCAGCCGATGGCACCGTCGTTGGGCGCCCTTTCTGCTGCTTCCGTAACGGGTGACGGTGTGCGCTCCGAGGGGACCGTCGTCAGCCTGCGGGCGTGCAGTGAGCCCGGCCTCGTGCTTCCCACTCAGCGGTCACAGCGCAGAGGAGCCCAGAAGCCCAGCCCCCGCGGCCTGTGAAGCAGCCCGCCCAGCGCCTGGGCCCCTGCCTGTCCCAGAGGAGCACCCTCACCTGGTTGGCATGGCATACCTCACATTCTTAGCAAGTTCCCATCCTGGAATTTGGTGTCACAGATATTGTCTGGGAACGTGGTTTAGAAGTCTGACTGCTGGCGTGAGTCCTAGGACTTAGGTTTTAATGGAGCACAATTGAGGTCAAAGAGAAGTTGGGCAGAAAACCAGCCTGTGATGCTGTTTCTGAAGAGAAAGCTGCCTTTACAACATGAGTTTCATGTTGGCATCCTGTGTCTCAGGGCCTGGTCCATTGTGGGTGCTCACCACCGTCTCTGCTGCTGTGGTCCCTGGGGGGCAGACGTCATTTGCAGGAGGACCCAAGCATCAGCTGTCCCAGGTCCGTGCATCTGGTGTGCTCACTCCTCTCTCCAGTTATAAAGACAAACACTTCCTTCATCCGCTGCTGGACCTAAGGACCTGGAGCCGTGCAGTCAGGGTGGCTCCAGGTATGTGGGGACCCCTGAAAAGGAGCAGGTGCAGGTGGGTTCTCTGCGGGTGTCTGGGGTGCAGGCAGCAAGCACCCCAGAGCTGGCCGCTCCACCCTCCGTGTGTGGGGAACATCAGGAAGGTGACTCATTCGGTCATGGGGCAAGATGTTTTGTCTCAGCTAATATCATGATTTTAGGGAACAACATTTTGGTTAATTTTGAGCCCAGAAACATGAGATTTTGTTTCACAAACTCCATAGCAAAGGCATTTTAAAAGGCAAAATGCGCCACAGTGATCAGGGTAGCACCTGTCCTTTGCTGCTCGGTGTTGGAGGAGGCGTGACCTCTCTGGTGGGAAGCTCCCTCTGTTCAGGAGCTGATGTGTTCTTTTCCTGGTTCGGGTTAGAGAGGCTTTGAGTCTGTGCTCTCAGCTTGTGGGCTGAAAATGATGTAACTCTTCAGGCTCAAATAAGTTTTTATGTGTTTCCCATTTTTCATCCAAATTGATCAGTGAAGCAGGGTCCTGGTCTGTTTTGCCTTTGGACATATTTGTTTTTTAATTAGGAAGCATTTAAGAAATTCAGGGTCAAGGTTTTGATAAAGAGGTAAATGTCTCTTAGAAGAAAAACATCAATTAAAAAGGTCGTTTGGAAATTTGATTGCAATTAGTTTCTGTGAAGACATTAAACTATTTCAGCTTTCTTTGACACTAATTTTACAACTAGTATCTACTAATGTGAGAACTGACACCAGTTGCATCATAGTATTTTAACAGAATTATGGTCATATTCTAGTAAGATGTTATTCAGAAATTGTGTTCTTGAAAAGGGAACAAAGTGAGTGTTTGCACATAAATGGTATTTTGTTGTTGATTTGCTATAATTTCAAATGCAGTTGAACACACTGAAAACATGCCTTTAAGTCCTGCCGATGTGTAGGGGCCCTGCCCTGTGGTGGACGTGGCTGTCCTGCACAGGTAGGCTGTGCCTGCACGGTTGGTGAGCCGCCGTCCGCTGTCAGCAGTCAGCTGCCCTGCTTGGGGAAGGGTGGAGAGCCACCGCCAGCCTCAGGCACCACCTGGCTGGCCTTTGAGGGCAGCCTGGTACAGGCGAGGGGCTCTGCTGGGCCCCTCCTCCTGTGCGAGGGAGCCGGTGCCGACTGCTCACCCTGACCAGGGGCTGAGAGGAGCAGGAGGGGCAGCGAGCAGGGCCCGTGGGCGCCCAGGGACAGGTGCTTCTCACGGTCCTCGTCTGCCAGGGCCCCGAGACCCTGGGCAGGGAGCCTGCATCCCACACCTCGCTTTATGTTTCGGGGGGTTTATGTGCTATGTGCCGTCAGCATGGAGGGGGTCCCTGACGGGTGGCCCAGCGTCAGGAGACCCTCTTCTTCGTTTTGGTCTAAGGGCCGCCTTCATAAAACGTCTTGTCATCCGCACCTCCCTGTGTTTCTCGGGGTCTTGGCTCCTGGACTTACTGGCAATGCTGTTCTGTTTCTTGTGCCGCCTCTCATTCCTCCTCTCCTTCAGTAGAATTGACGCACTTCCTGTCATAATTGAGGTCCACTTAGAACATACATCAGGAGATGCCAGTTCCCATTTCATTAGAAAGTTCTGTAGACTCTGGGGAGGTGGCTGTGTAATTAATAGTGGTGGCTCTTTTTCATGGCAGTTGATTCGACCTGAGGAACAAATGATTTTTTTGAAGGCAGCTCCAGCCACTGAGGATTTGATGTCTTATTAGTCAGCCTGCTGCCTCCTGGCCACTCTGTGAGTGGTCTCTGCCATCAGGTGCAGCCGGGGTCCCCCACCGTCTACCGAGGACTGGGGGAGCGGGCCCCCCTCCAGTTCCGCACATACCAGGTGGCGAACACACATGCCTCTCTGCAGACATTAGAGTTAATTCCTCCCAAACTGAAGACTCCTTGATTTAGTAACCCGTGACATTTAAACATGGTTCATGATTTTCATCTTCATTGGCTACTTAATTCTAGATCTTGTTCTTTCTTAGAAATATTTTGTTAATTCAAAGGAAACCCATTTCAACTGTCACTTAAATTCAAACATCATTGCTCTTTGGGATTGCCACTTCTTGTCTGTTAAAAACTATTTGGTGCCTCATTTTGTGGATTTACTTTGCAAACCCATACGTCTGACTCGTGCAGCAAGGAGCAGCTGCAGCTGATGCAGTTGTTACTGAAGACAGTCAGCAGGACAGTCCTGGACCTGGGAGCTGGTGGACACGCTTCTGGGGAGCACTGGCCCGGCCCCTTCTTGTCTCCCCACGTCATGGAGGAAGCAGCGGAGAAGGTCAGTCCTGGTAAAATGGTCCTTGTCTCGCCTGTATAGGGAACATCTGAGCACCTCTCACAGGCCATCATAACCACTGTAGATGCTTGCTGTCATATAAGCCTTAGTCTTTCACAGTGAACACAAACAGCTTTTTCATATGGTACCTGGGAGGCGTGCTGTATCACATGTCCCTCTTCACGTGTGTACACAGGTGGCTCTCACACCTCCTGCTGTTTGGAGCTCAGACGTCTCTCCCCATCATGGTTCTGCATCTTGAGGTAATTGCACCAGGCTGAGAAGTGCCCGGACTGGAGCATCTCCATTGCAGTAATTCCACAATGCAAGATTTCACCAAGAGTCTCAGGCAGGAAAGAGCCCTGTCTCCCTGTGTCTGGAGTATGGCCCTCCCATGTAGATGGCGACCGAGAAGAGTTTGCTGCCCTCACCTGGTAGTGGAGACCACTTCTGGGTTGAAGGTGAGTCACTGATGCCAGGATTTAGTGATTCTCTGGAACATGGCTGCTTCTGCCGTGGATTCTGTGAACGGTTCGCAGACTTGGCTTCGATGCGATTGTGCTTATAGAGATGAGAGCAGTTTACGTTCTGTCATGTTCTCTCCCCTCAGTGTGCCATGTGCTGCTGCCTCTGCCCACTGCGGTCGGACGCAGGGCCGGCGCATCTGCGCGGTCCAGGGCAATATGCACATACTGGTTTCCGCTCTGAGTGCAGCCCGCTGCCTCTTACCCTAGTTAATGAGAGCGTGCTCATTGCAGCCCAGCAGGTTTCAGAAGCCTTCCACACGTACTCTCTTTCCTGATGCTGTGCTGAAGCTAACAGGGCGACGAGGCCTTGGGGATCACACCATGTGGTTTATTGGCTAAGTCAGGGTGTGTTTGAGAGTGAGAGGGATCCTGGTAACTGCGTGATTGGGGTCTGGACTGACAACACCAGGATGTCTGGTCACTGGTGTTAGGTTTAAAGGGCCGAAAACCCACTCACACTGTTAGCAACAAAACGAGAAGCTGGCTGCCTGGATGTCGGCCCATACTGCCCTCCAGCTCTGGGCTCACGTGCACATCCACACTCCGGAGCGGATCTCTCTGCAGATTTAAAGTTCCTAAGAGGGGTATCTGTTTTGCCCAGCATGGCCGGGGTCCACCCTGCTTCACCCTGTATCACAGGCTGCTCCCTGAAGCCCCGAGTGCAGACAGATTAATCAGTCTCCCACTGGGACAAGGTGTCCTTACACACATCTCCTAGATGGAGAAACTGGGAGGAAGAAGTGTGATAACTTGCCCAAGGCACCTTGTGAGCTCAGGTGGAAACCCAAAGGGCTTGTTTGTCCTGGAAGTTTGTTCCTGTGATGGTCATGTGTTTACAGAGCAATTGATCCTAATTTCAATGTTAATTTATTCCTGAATAAAAGGAGCCAGTGAGGACGACATCTTAAATATCGAGAAGAGGTGGTTGTGCTTGATATTCGAAGCACAAGGAGGCTCCCAGTGCATGGGGTTTCCTAATTTTATAGCAAGTAAAGATGAGAAGCTGCCAGCCACAAAGTACAAAACCTTTTGGGAAATAATCAGAGAAACAGAGCTGAGGTGACCTGTTTCATTTCTAGGTGACAGGAATGCTCCCTGAGACACAGGCAGGACTTGGCCTGTGGCCTGTTGTATTCTCTTACTGACCATCCACCGAGACACCCTGTTGTCTGTGGGTTGGGTCTACTGTGCTGAGCTCAGCTAACATCTTTGGACCAGTCATTGGAGTGGCTTTCCCCTAATCATAGACCAACAAGTCATGGGCAGGCAGAAACCCGTGTCGGCAGCCAGAGGCCTGGATAAACCATCCACTGATGTGGTAAAAAGAGTTCAGGAGTCAAAATAATTTGCTAAATTTGTAACTCAGCTTAAGACCCAGAAATACTTGGTGTCCAATGATTTTACCAAGTGTACTTCCCTGCAGAAAAGGTCAGGGAGCCAGGGCCTTCTCGTCCAGGACTCTGTCCCACCCGTTTGCCTGTGAGCTCCAGACCACCACGGGGTCAGGGCACGCGGGGCTGTGGGCGTAAGGAGGGCAGCGCTGTCCGCTCTGCAGTGTGGCCTCGGTGCTTCCTGTCTTGTCACACTGCTCTCTCCACTCTCGGTTTCTCAGGAGCCTCCCCCAGCTCCCCATCACTGCTGGTTTTAGGGAAGGGTCCTAAGACTGCTGTGGACAGCTCGGCAGCATGGAGGAGCCATAGACACATGGAGCGTGAGCGGTATAGGGTCTTTGTGGGAATGAATGGGCTCCCCTGACCGAAGAGACGGAGGAGAGTCCAAGGTGACACACGGGCTGCCCAAGACGCTGCTCCCGGGGGTGAGAGGCAGTCAAGAGGTCCTGCCTGTCCCCCAGGACCGTGACTATGAGAAACAGGGGCCAGTTTGAGCACCTTGATCCTGAGTGTCCTGCCCAGGGGTCTCCAAGCGGAGGAGATAGGCTGCGGTTGTCAGACATTTTTTCTCTTTCTCTTAAGTGGCAGGGCTTCCCTGGTGGCTCAGAGGTTAAAGCGTCTGCCTGGAATGCAGGAGACCTGAGTTCGATCCCTGTGTCGGGAAGATCCCCTGGAGAAGGAAATGGCAACCCACTCCAGTACTCTTGCCTGGAGAATCCCATGGAGGGAGGAGCCTGGTGGGCTACAGTCCATGGGGTCGCAAAGAGTCGGACGCGACTGAGCTACTTCACTTTCACTTTCGCTTTAAGTGGCAGGAGGAAACAAACTAGTGATATATTTTTCCCCTTCTCTATACAAATTTAGAAAGAGGTTTCTCTTAAAATACTGTTGCCATAATGATACCTGGTCCCACCTGAACTTAACTTTTCTCAAATTTTGAGCTAACCAATACATTTTACTTATGGAAATGTTTGTCTTAAACTATGTTAATGTACTGTCCATTTACCCCAAACTCTGTCTTCAGGTCAGTTCGCCTAAAGGCTCAGAACTATGTCATCCTCATACACTGTTCTCCTAATACATGTAAATGGAACTATTTGTATGGTAATTTGCCTTTCTACAAGATTCAAGTCAATCGTGTTATGCCCCTGGATGACTGAGATTATCTCAAAATGCATCTTGTGGGTGAGGGGCCTGGTACCATTCTGAGTTTTGAGACATTCCTTTCTTTCATTAACAGACTGCTAGTGACTATATAACATCCATCTAAAGACTAGCAGGGGGATGTTCTTTCTGCCCGCTTCTGATGCCTATGTCAGAAGCTTTCTGTGTCTCTTTTATACTTTAATAAAACTTTATTACACAAAAGCTCTGAGTGATCAAGCCTTGTCTCTGGCCCCGGATTGAATTCTTCTCCTCTGGAGGCCAAGAATCCCAGCACCTTTCATGGTTCAGCAACAACCTTTCAATCAGGATGTCGAGGCTATGTGTGTGATGTAGGGCCTTACATTTTACAAGGTTCTGCTTCTTTCCAGATAGTCTGTTCATTCCTCTCTCTGTGTCCATTTATATACACTTACATATACATACACAAGCAGAGAGGAGAAATCAATATATACATGTATGGACATGTGCACATGTAGCAAGAAACAACAGTTAGAACTAGACGTGGCACAACTGACAGGTTCAAAACTGGGAAAGGGCTGAAACAAGCCTGTATATTGTCACCCTGTGTATTTAACTTCTATGCAGAGTACATTGTGAGAAATGCTGGGCTGGATAAATCACAAGCTGGAATCAAGATTGCCAGGAGAAGCATGCAGGTGATACCACTCTAATGGCAGAAAGTGAAGAAGACCTAAAGAGCCTGTTGATGAAGGTGAAGGAGGAAAGTGGAAAAGCTGGCTTGAAACTCAGTATTGAAAAATTAAGATCATGGCATCTGGTCCCATCATTTCATGGCAAACAAAAGGGGAAAAAGTGGAAGCAGGGACAGATTTTTATTTTCTTGGGCTCCAACAAACTGGACGGTGACTGCAGCCATGAAATTAAAAGATGCTTGCTCCTGGGAAGGAAAGCTGTAATAAACCCAGACAGCATATTAAAAAGCAGAGACATCACTTTGCTGACAGAGGTCCATATAGTCAAAGTTATTACTTTTCCAGTAGTCATGCAGGGATGTGAGAGTTGGACCATAAAGAAGGCTGAGTGCTGAAAGATTGATGCTTTTGAATTCTGGTGATTGAGAGGACTCTTCAGAGTCCCTTGGATAACAAAGAGATCAAACTAGTCAATCCTAAAGGAAATTAACCCTGAATATTCATAGGAAGGACTGATGCTAAAACTCCAATACTTTGGCCATCTGATTGGAAGAGCCAACTCATTGGAAAAGACCCTGATGCTGGGAAAGATTGAGAGCAGGAGGAGAAAGTGGTGGCAGAGGATGAGATGGTTAGGTAGCATCTCCAACTCAATGGACATGAGTTTGAGCAAACTCCAGGAGATAGTAAAGGACAGGGAAGCCTGGTGTGTTGTGGTCCATAGAGTTCAAAGAAAAAGGTCAGTTTTCATTTCAATCAAAGGTAATGCAGAGAATGTTTGAACTACCACACAATTGCACTCATCTCATATTTTAGCAAAGTAATGCTGAAAATTCTCTTAAGTGAGGCTTCAATAGTATGTGAACTGAGAACTTCCAGATGTTCAAGCTGGATTTAGAAAAGGCAGGGGAACCAGAGATCAAATTGCCAACATCTGTTGGATCATAGAAAAAGCAAGAGAGTTCCAGAAAAACAACTACTTCTCCTTTATTGATTATGCTAAAGCCTTTGACTGTGTGGATCACAACAAACTGTGGAAAATTCTTCAAGAGATGGGAATACCAAACTGCCTGACCTGCCTCCTGAGAAATCTGTATACAGGTCAAGAAGCAACAGTTAGAACTGGACATGGACCAATGGACTGGTTCCAAATTGGGAAAGAAGTATATCAAGCCTGTATATTATCACCCTGCTTATTTAACTTATATGTAGAGGGAAAGTGAAAGTGAAGTCACTCAGTCGTGTCCGACTCTTTGTGACCCCATGGACTGTAGTCTACCAGGTTCCTCTGTCCATAGGGTTTTTCAGGCAAGAGTGCTGGAGTGGGTTGCCATTTCCTTCTCCAGGAGACATACCTGACCCAGGGATTGAACCCAGGTCTCCTGAATTGTAGGCAGATGCTTTACCGTCTGAGCCAGCAGGGAAGTCAGAGTACATCAGAGGACATGCAGAGTATATGCAGAGTACATCATGTGAAGTGCCAGACTGGATGAAGCACAAGCTGGAATCAAGATTGCTAGGAGAAATACCAATAACCTCAGATACGCAGATGACACCACCCTTATGGCAGAAAGTGAACAGAAACTAAAAAGCCTCTTGATGAAGTTGAAAGAGGAGAGTAAAAAGGTTGGCTTAAACCTCAACATTCAGAAAACTAAGACTATGGCATCTAGTCCCATCACTTCATGGCAAACAGAAAGGGAAAAAGTGGAAGCAGTGACAGATTTTATTTTCTTGAGCGCCAGCAAAATCACTGTGGATGGTGACTGCAGCCATGAAATTAAAAGACGCCTGCTTCTTGGAAGAAAAGCTATGACTAACCTAGAGAGCATATTAAAAAGCAGAGATATTACTTTGCCAACAAAGGTCCATCTAGTCAAAGGTGTGGTTTTTCCAGTAGTCATGTATATATGTGAGAGTTGAACTATAAAGAAAGCTGAGTGCCCAAGTATTGATGCTTTTGAACTGTGGTGTTGGAGAAGACTCTTGAGAGTTACTTGGACTGTAAGGAAATCCAACCAGTCCATCCTAAAGGAAATCATATTCCTGAATATTCATTGGAAGGACTGATGCTGAAGCTGAAACTCCAATACTTTGGCCACCTGATGGGAAGCACTAACTCATTTGAAAACACCCTGATGCTGGGAAAGACTGAAGGCAGGAGGAAAAGGGGACGACAGAGGATGAGATGGTTGGATGGCATCATGGATTCAATGGACATGAGTTTGAATAAACTCTGGGAGTTCACGATGGACAGGCAGGCCTGGCGTGCTGCAGTCCATGGGGCTGCAAGGAGTCAGACACGACTGAGTGACTGAACGGAACTGAACTGAAGATGGAGAAGATATAGCAGAGGGTCAGGGCAGGCCAGGCAGGAGCATAGGGCCTGTGAACAAACAGTGAGGTCGCCAGGTCTTCCTAGCTGTGAGCATCGCAGGCCTAGCTGGAGCCTCCACGAGAAAGACAAAATGAGACAGAACTGGACCTTCTAGGAAGCTCATAGGCACCACGGGTGCTCACAGCGGACATTCTCTCTGGACCAGATGGCCGGTGACGAGGGCAGGTGGCCTTGTGTACAGGTGCCTAGTGGTGAGGGAGCCACCTGTGCTGACGGTGCCCATGTACCCTGGACCTGCGGTTGACAAGCTGGTCCCCAGAGCCCTGGAGACCTTAGATCACCACTCCATCCTGCAAAGCAAGAGCTTGGGTCCTTGTGGCAACATGGGCAGCTATCACTTTCCTCGGCTCCAGCCCACCAGGTGTCAACACCTCTCCTTTGATGACCATGGTGATCAGATTGCTGTAAACAGTGGAGCACTGTGTTTGCTGAATGTTTCTCACTGGTTCTACAGACAGGGATTCCCACTTCCTCGATGTGTCATGGGCTATATGACACCCAGACCCTCATCCTGCGATCTAAACCACTGGCTGTGCCACAGATTTTCTAACCATGTTTTTCTTTTCTTTGCAGGTCACTTACATTAAAGAGAGCTTTCTTCATTTGCCACTGCGTTCGTCTCCATATCTGGAAACTGAAAAACTCACAGCAATGGCAGAAGACCACAAGTTCTGTTACTGTTTACATATTAATTTTGTCGTTTTCAATCAAAAATGTTGAAAAGTGAAATTAAACTTAATAAAATAAATTGAAATAAATTATTTGGTATGACTCAGATTTCTTCTTTTTTAAGTTCAGCTTTATTTAGGTATAATTGGATATAAAATTGTGAGCTATGTGTGTGTCTTGGTGATTTGATACATTGTATTAATACACCTACCACCTCACATATTCAATATTCATATCTTTTGTTGGTGGTGGTGAGAACTTTTGTTATCGTCTCTTAGCAGATGTCAGTGGTGCGGTACAGTGTCATCATCTGTTTAGATTAGATCCTCAATCTTTTCCGTCTCGGAGCTGAAGGTCCGACGTTTTTACCAGGATTTCCCCAACCCCAGCAGAAACTCTTTGTTTCTACAAGTTTGACTTCTTGGTTTTTGTTCTGAACTTAAGTGATATTGTGCAGTATTGGTCATTCTCTGACTTATTTCATTCAGCAAGATGCCCTCAGGTCCACCGTGTTGTCACAGTAGCAAGATTTCTTCCTTTCTCATGGCTGAATAATAGTCCATCATGTGTGTGTGTGTGTTGTATATATATACTGTATATGTATAAATATACTGTACTTTTTCATCTGTTCACCCATCGGTGAACATTCAGGTTGTTTCCATGATGGCTCAAACTTCTTATCTGAGCAAAATGCAACATTTGTATATAAACTTCATTCATATGTAAGCTAACATTTAATGTCAGTCTAATCATACTGGTATCTTATTCAGCTGAAATATTTGCTAAAATACCCACAAGGGTAGTGACAAGTTTTAAAATGGGTCCTGTGACTGTTCCCCCAACAATTATGTGGTCGTTTCTCCCTGTTTTGGGGACTCTGGATGATCAGTGAAACTAGAAATGTCTGCTCTGTTTCGTTCATCGCTCCAAGTTTAACCAGCGCGAGCAGCTGGTGCAGGCTCCCCAGTCTCTCCTGGAGAGAAGAATCAGAATGCAGCCTGCCTTTAACCTCAGGAGGTGGAGGGTCTGAGCCCAACCCTCGGCAGAGCCACACGGCCTTCTGGGAATGGTGAGTTGTTTTTTGTTGTTTCAAAAATAGTAAAATTTTAAGAAAAGCTGTTTTCCTGCAAGGCCAGGGGCTCTTCTGCCTCCTCTGTTTTCAGATCCCACCCCCCGCCCTGCCACCACATCACAGAGCCCCCCCGGTGTGTTGGGGTGCAGCCTGCGCCCCATACAGAACAAGCTTGCCTGCTTCACAGATGTCCTGGGAAACCCAGGCAGCGAGGTCTGGGGCTGGAGACCTGGGCAGAGGGCACTGGGCAGGTGGAGGTGCCCAGGGCCGCCTGTTACCGCCAGCAAGACAGTTGGCTGCCCTGCCGGTCTGGGCATTCCTGCCTGTGAGGTAGTCCTGCCAGCCCCGCCCACCCCAGTCTTGCCAGTATCACCAGCAGGATGCTCCTGTCAGCCCTGCCTGGTGCTGCCAGTCCTACCATCAAGGTAGTCCTGTCAGCAGCCCCTCATCTGGTCAGTCCTCCCAGACTAGGTCAGCAAGCCAGGCACCCTCGAGTGGGGAGCTCCAATGCCTCTAAAGTGTCCCGAGGTCATTTCCAAAGCATGTACAAAATCTGTGATCCCTTCAGAAAGTGCGCTAATGCAAAAGACCAGAAATGCTTGAATGAGTCTGTTTTTATTAAGAATAATTTTACCAAGAAAATAAAAATTCTCGTGCTTGAACAATTTCTCCACTACATTTAAAACAAGGTTTTTAAAATAGTCCATGAATCCACTGCTGACCACAGTTTCAAGTCTGCATCTTCAGCCCTGAACAAGCAAGTCTGCCCGCTGAATGGGAGTCTGTGCTCCTGGAGAAGTCCCTGGGACTCTTGCCCCTGCTCAGCGATGGTTTTAAAGTCTGTGTCCAGCATGTGACTTAGTAACATGCATTTCTGAAAAGACCTCTGCCTCTGGGGCGTTTGACCAGCTTCAGTCATTGCGGACTGGGCACTGTGTTTGGCTCATTTATTGAAAGTGAGCCTCAGGAGCCTGGGGTGTCTGCCTGCGCTGGGAGCAGCAGGTGCCAGGACCAAGGATGCTCTCCGGTGAGGGGCTCAGCAGGCCATGTCTCAAACCGAGTAGAGGTAGCCTCCACCTCAGGCTTGGCATGACCTTAGTGCTTGGCATGCTAAGTACATGGTAGAGGACCCAGAGTGTGCGAGTGTTGATTTAAACATTTTCTGATCGGGTTTTCTTTTTAGGTTGCTGTGTGCTGGAAGGTCTTACTGAAGCCTAGAAGCCAGATGCTGGACGTGGACAAGAAGAGACTGTTTCTGATGCTGCATCAGCTCCTCCTCCGGTTAAACTGCGAGTCCCTCCTGAGGGTGGGAAAGGCCCCTGGAGAAGTAGGCGTATCCTGTTCTTCCTGGAAGCGACCCCCTGCCACCAGAATGTTGTGGCTCTGAGGAGTGATGCCCTTGTGCCCAGGCCTCAGAAATCAACTGCAGTGTTGTTGACGATCTTGTACTTGGGGATGGCGACTTTTCAAGACAAATAAAGTGTGAAAACCTCCTCCTCTGCCGTGCGTCCTGCCCTGAGTGTTGTGTTCTCGTGGCTGCCAGGCTGTTTCTCAGGAGACGAGTCTGTGCTGGGTGGTGAGTGCTCGGTGCCTGGAAGGTGACCCGGCTGAGCAGGGGGCAGGCTCGGGGTCACAGGGCAGCACCCCATCAACACGCACAGGGTGGGCCTCAGAGCCCCAGCTCCTCGGCCCCTGGCCTGGGCTCCAGGCTCACATCACACGCTTCTCACAGCAGACACATGGCTCAGGCCACTTCTGTCCGTGTTGGGAGAGAGGGGAGGACAGGTGAGTGAAGCCCAGAAACACAGAGGAAGCTGGAAGCAGATCTGAGCATGTGTTCAGAGCTCTCATTCCTGCCCTGCGCATTGGCCTGTTTGTTCAGGAGGTGAACAAACCCGATGCCAGGACCAGCTGTGGGCAGAGCAGCAGATCCCCGGTGCTGTGGAGCCCATGCATCTGGTCTCCTGGCAGGTGTGTTCAGGGGCAGCGTGAGTTAATCAGGTGTGTGGGGAAGGCAGGTAGCTGGTGAGGCAATCACCTGTGAAAGGTGTGGACGTGGCCTGGCTGCTTCGTGGAGACCTGGAGCTTGGTGCTGTTCTGATCAGAAGAGTGACTGTGTTCTCAGAAGGTCCCTCTGGATGGGAGGCTGGCAGCATGGAGGGGACGTGCTAGAGACTGTGAGGTCAGCCGGGGGGCCATCGAGAGATGGGACCAGGGAGACGCAAGTAAAATCAGAGTGCAGATGTGCTCAGCACAGGGACCCTCGGAAACTAGAGGAAGGGGTTATCTGCCCATGGCTGTGTCTGGAAGCAGCTCACTGTGGCTGGACATACCTTCTCCTGGGGACGCTCGGGCTCAGCCTTTCTTCCTTATCAGCCTGATGGGGCCCCCAGCCGTGCAGGGAGGCTCTGTGCCCTGTGCCGTGCCCTGCTGCCTGGACGTCATCTCCGGGCCAAGTCGCCCACACTGTTCCCACCTCGGGCAATGGGCAGGCAGAGGCATGGTGCTGCCTCCAGGATGAAGGAGCGGAAGGAGCTCAGGGCCCTGTCTCCCTGGGGCACAGGGTCCCTCCCACCCCAGCCCTGCTGACTGCCCCGTTTTGCTCCCTTTTTATTTACCACCTCTTGGGAAGCCTCGGTAAGCCTGTCTACACCTACACGTCTTACTCAAACCCTTCAGGAGAGTGAGCGGCCCATCCTTGGGGGCCAGCATTGGCCCCACTCTATTTTGGTTGCCAGGCTTTCGGGGTCCCTCCTTGACCCCTGCCCCCTGGAGCCCAGCAGGGCCTGCTTGTGTGGATTGAAGGGGATGGTGTCGGCCCTGATGTCTCCTGGAGGCGGGACCTGCCTGCGAGGGCCCAGGGCCATGTGTGCGTCACTCTCAGCGGCCTCGCCGGGGGCCGCTTCTGCAGTGTCTTTAGTGCCTGCGGCTCCTGGGAGCCGCACGTGTTGCTCAGTGAGCGACAGGCGGCTCCTTGGAGAGCTGTCGTCCTAGAAGGTTAACCAAAGAGAAACGCAGACCTGGCTTCCAGAACCTCCTGAGGCCACTCAGGTGTTCAAGCCGACACCTCCCTGCTATTTGGACAAACACTATCAGCCCCAGGCTCGAGGGGATCTTACTGTCACTCAGATGGCTGAGCCCCCCACCCCTGCAGTTGCTGATTCAGTAGGTCGGGTGGGGGCACAGCGGCTGTGGTTTTGGTATGTTCCCAGGTGGCACCTGAATTGTTGGTCTGGTGACCACAGCTGAGAACCGCTGGGCTAAGCTGAGCCCTTGCAGACAGAAAGGTAGCAGGTTTCCCATGTGTGGAGCCGAGAGTTGATTCAGGGCAGGGGAACCCCGTGTGGAGCTGCAGAGCTGAGAGACTGCCAGGTTCATGTGCTTGTGAGCCACGAGTGGATCATGTCGGGTGGGCTGGGGGTGCGTCCGTTGGCAGGGTGTCATTTCAGGTGGGCCGGGGCTGCGTCCGTGGGCAGGGCGTCATGTTGAGTGGGCCAGGGGTGCATCCGTGGGCAGGGTGTCATTTCAGGTGGGCCGGGGGTGCGTCCGTGGGCAGGGCGTCATGTTGGGTGGGTTGGGGGTGCGTCCGTGGGCAGGGTGTCATTTCAGGTGGGCCGGGGCTGCGTCCGTGGACAGGGCATCATGTTGGGTGGGCCGGGGGTGCGTCCGTGGGCAGGGTGTCATTTCAGGTGGGCCGGGGCTGCGTCCATGGGCAGGGCATCGTGTCGGGTGGGCCGGGGATGCATCCGTGGGCAGGGTGTCATTTCGGGTGGGCCGGGGCTGCATCCGTGGGCAGGGTGTCATGTCTGGTGGGCCAGGGGTGTGTCCGTGGGCAGGGTTGGTGGGTGCAGAGCCTATGTGGATGGGGAGACTGGTGGCTGGTGGTCGTCCGTCATATGCTCGATGAGGGTGTGTAACTGCTGGATGGGTCTTCCAGGTCACCCTTCCCCTTTGTGTGCTGGTGGCCTGGTTCTAGCGAGTTCTCTCCAAGAATGGCCCCAGGCCCCGAGTGTGCGGTTTGTGTGTGCCGGGAGCTTCAGACAGCACTGAGGACAGCCCCCTGAACTTGAGGAAAGAAACGACTGCCATCGGCCGCCCGTGAAAGTACAATTTTCACATCCCTGGAGGAGCCTCTGCTAGATGCCAGATTGGAAGCCTAGTGGCAGAACAGGATAATTCTTAAATAGCATTGAGGGCAATAAATAAATGTTAAAAGTTAGCAATAATCCTCAGAAAGTCATAAGTCTCTTATGAGTTTCCTAATTTGGATAAATTAAAAGACCTCTCTGGTTCATGATTTAATTTTACGGCTTTCTTCCCTGTGGCCTCCATTTCTGTGTGAAATTAGACTTTTGGAAGAAATAACAGAACCGCAACCAAATCTGAAAATAAGCAAGAGTCCAGATGATGGCATGGGGCAGGACTGCTCACGTAGCTGTGAGCCGATGTCAGTTCGCAGCAAACCTGGTCATTTCTCAGAAAAGCAGACTGTTGAGCGAGGAGGTCTGATTATGTGGGTGGTGTCACATGCCTGCGGGCTCCTCGGGGGTCTCCTGCTTGAGGGACTAGTGTTTGTCTGTCTCATTACACCCACTTTTTATGCCTGCAAGGGCCTGAACTGGTGGAACGATCCCATGGTGAATATGTGTCTGTGATTTTCCAGAAATTCTGTCTTAGCCCCGTGGTCCTCACTTGGGCCATGCTCCAAGCAGGGATGACCCCTGTGGAAACACCAGTGTCAGGATGGGCTGGACGGTAGCCGTGTGAATCCAATAGAGAGCTGCTCACGGCCCTTGCCTGGTGACCCGGAGAGGCCTTTCCCTGAGTGGGTGTCAGTGGGTCTCGGCCCCTGTGATCCAGGAGAACCTGATGCTCAGGATGCTGCCAGAAACGAGGTGCGTGGGATGCACCCAGACCTTCACCTCAGGCAGTTTCTGTTACAGGTCGAGGATACATTTCACATTTTTGCCGGATCTGGGGAGAGGTACAGAATTCTCTTCCTTCTCCTTTAGGGCAGGTACCTGCTATCTGCTCTTGACCCTTGATGTGGCTGATTTTAAATAAAATTGTAAGGTGAGATGTAACTGTAGGGTCACTGAAATTTGGGGAAATAAGACAGGCCCAGCATTAGCACCTAACAGCTGATTTTACCAGGGAATGGACATCTTCTTTGAGGACAGCTTCAAGCTCATCATGTCAAAGCCATGTTGTTATCCTTCATCCTAGAAACGCTGGGGGTCAGGTGCGTGGGCTTGTTAACACAGATCCTGCCACGTGTTCGGGCTCTGATCACAAGCTTCCTGAAGGGGTTTGGTTAGAACTTGCCTCTCGTGTTCCTGTCCCTCAGTGCCCACGGGGTTCTCCCAGACCTGCTGTGGCTGCAGCCCTGCTTGTGTGCCTGTGGTGGCCTCACACACAGACCTGGCAGTCACACCCGTCCCGACACGCAGCTGTCTTTCCCAGGCTTTCTCCCCACTGGAGTGAGGACCTGCGTCCTGGGGGGCTGGCCAGCATGCCTGCACCTTGGGGCCTGGACATGGCGGGGTGCTCCCCAGCTCAGCTCCTCTGTCGGCCACTCTCGGGGGCTCGTGTGACCCTTGGAGTTCTTGGAACCTTTCCTCATGTTTCCACACCACAGCTTGTTGCTGTCAGTGTGCCAAGAGGGTCCCCCCTCTTTAAAAACTGGGCGCCTCTTGTCTGGGGTGGAGCAGGGAGTCAGAGCCAGACCATGATGCTGATGTCGATGCAGGGAAGCGTCACTGCAGAGTTGATTGCATTCTGGACAGATGAGCTCGACCCTTCCCCTGCTCCTGGGTTTTCCACAGAGTTGAGAGCCACGGCCTCAGTGCTGGACGTGCTTGAGAGCAGTAGGACAATGGCGAGCCAGGAGGTGTCTGGAGGAGGCAGCCTGCCTGCAGGCTGGAGGGACTTCCTCCCAGCCCCATTTCTGCTGCAGGGCAACGGACTCCACGTCTGCTGTGGGAGCTGCTGGCAGATGGGGGTAGATCCTGGAGTGATGATTCTGCCTGGCCTGCCATAGCCGCCCGGGACAGCTCCCCGAGAGCCCTGGTTAGGACGCATGTGTCCCCTAGGTGGAGCCGTCCACCTGCCTGTGGAGTCAGCACCGGCCCCGAAAGGGAGGGCTTTTGTGCTGGCAGGCGGAGGACCCTGTGGGCGTCGCCCCCAGGTGGGCTCTGTCCACCTTCCTTTCCCCTTAGACTGGCCAGAGGCTGCGGCTGTGGCCGTGCCCCCCACAGCACACTCGTGGGCACAGTGTCCATGTGGGCAGCTTCTTGCTCTGGGTCGTGGCCCGGGGATTGGAAGCCATCACGCAGCTCTGGCAGGAAGCAGGTCCAGGCTGGGTTCCTGTGAGTTCTCAGGAAACACTCTTCATGACTTGGAGTCTGTAATGGTTCAACTTGTGACTGTGAGTCTGTGTCGGCTGCTTACTGTCTCTATCTCGTGAAAGTGAACCCCACAAAGAGAGCGGTGCCTGGCCTGGTCTGCTGCAGGTGCACGTGAGAGATTTATTCTATTAAAAATTATGACAAGCAGCCCAGCAGTAGCAAAGCTGTCCAGTTGCCAGTAAATTGGTGGTAAATAGAATAATACCAGGCAGTTATTAACAAAAACATTATTTTTGAAGCATAATGTGAGTTTAATTACCTTTATTTCCCTAATGGTTTCATTTCTGTTCTGCCTCTGCTGCAGTCTCTAACTCTGTATGGTATAAAAGCATTTGCTTTGCTGTTTTCCATCAAGAATGTAAAGATGTGCATCTTACCTGGATGCAGATTCCACAGCACCTCTAAGTCGGAAGTCTCTGCTTCTTTGGATTTGGATTTGTGACCTTAAACCCGCCCCCCCTGCCCCGAGCCATCCCAGCCCTGTGTGTATGTGGCTTTGCAGGGGTGGGTGTGTCCTTGGAACTGGTTGCATGAAATGTCCTATGTTAAAAAGTTCACCAGAGACGCCCAAGTAATAATAGATTCAAATGTGGGTGTTTTGGTGGGTTTTCACGATGTGGGTGTGCTTTCCCCACCTCGGTGCCCCAGAATCCCATGTGACGTGTGAGCACACGTGTGTGAGCATGTGCATGTGATGAGCACGTGTGTGAGCATGTGTGTGTGCATGCGTGTGAGCACGCATGTGTTTGAGCGCATGTGTGAGTACGTGTGCATGAGCACCTGTGTGAGTGCGTGCGTGTGCTGTCACCCTCACATCCGTGTCTATCCACGTCCTCGGTTTCACGAGTGTCAGTGCGGTGTAACGCCCTTCACACCCTGAGTCACAGAGACGCCCAAGGACTGGGGTGGGATAGAGGCTGTCGGTCCTCTGCTCACCTTGTGGTTCACCTGGACGTCCAGGTGTCCAGTGAGTGGTCACTGGGTAAGCGCCAGGCTGGGAGGCCCGTGTGCGTCTGCTTTTCTGCTCTGTCAGAGCAGAATGTAAGGTTTGAAAACAGTGGCACTAAGATATAATCCACGTTCTGTAACATTGACTCAAGTACACATTTCAGCAGACTTCAGCCTCCATGCAGAACCAGCCACCGCGCCAGCCGCACCACTGTGGCACTCTTTCCAGGACAGTTTCTGTCGCCGGTGGAGGAAACCCGTCCCCATGAGCGGTCTCCACCCACTCCCCCCTCCCTCAGCTCCTGGCAGCTAATGACCTACCGTCTAGTTCTGTATATTAGCTTATTGAGAGCATTTTATATAAAAAATTATATGATATGTGGTCTTTGGAGAAGGCAATGGCATCCCACTCCAGTACTCTTGCCTGGAAAATCCCATGGACGGAGTAGCCTGGTGGGCTGCAGTCCATGGGGTCGCTGAGTCAGACACGACTGAGCGACTTAACTTTCACTTTTTCCTTTCATGCATTGGAGAGGGAAATGGCAACCCACTCCAGTGTTCTTGCCTGGAGAATCCCAGGGATGGCAGAGCCCAATGGGCTGCCGTCTGTGGGGTCGCACAGAGTCGGACACGACTGAAGCGACTTAGCAGCAGCAGCAGCAGCATGTGGTCTTTGGTATGGCTTCTTTCTCTTAGCAAGGCTTCAAGTTTCATCTGTGTTTTAGGACATATTAGCACCGTTTATTGCCAAATAATAACCCATTGTATGCATATGCCATGTTTTATTTATCTCCTCATCAGTGGATGGACGTTTATGTTGTTTCTTTTTTTCTTGACGTTGTATTTTGGATAATGTTGCTGTGAACAGCATGTATGTGGACACGTGATTTCCTTTCTCTTGGATATAAAACTGGAAGGAATCACTGGGTCATATGGAGACTCTGACTCCTGAGGAGCCCAGTGCTGGTCCCCATGTGACTGCACCATTTTGCATTCCCACCAGCAAACATGAGGATTATGCCTCCACATATTTGCCGACATTTGTTATCATCTGTCTCTTATGATCGACATTCTGTGAGTGTACAGATGTATCTGTAGTTTTAACTTGCATTTTCCTGAAAGATATCATGTTGAGAATCTTATTGTGTGTTTATTGGCCACTTGTATATCTTCTTTGGAGAAATGTCTCTTCAGATCCTTTGCTGATTTTAAGAAATTACATTGTCTTTTTGTTATCGACTTATAAGAACAATTAATATATTCTGGATACAAGTTTCTTATCAGTTTACAATTTTCAAATGTCCTGTCCCATGTTGAGTGTTGTCCCTTGACTTTCTTGATGGTGTATCTTCAGCACAAGCGTTTTGAATTTTAATGAAATCCAATTTACCTATTTTTGTCTTTTGTCACTTGAGCTTTTTCTGTAGTGCCTAAAAAAAATCACTGAATGTGGCCACAAAGAACTATTCCTATTAAGAGTTTTGTGGTTGCAGCTCTTACACATAGATCTACAGTCCATTTTGAATAATTTTTATGTATGGTTTGAGGTAGGGATCCAACTCCTTATTTTCACTTGTGGAAATCTAGTTGTCCCAGGGCCACTGGTTGAAAATGCTGGTTTTTCCTGCAGTGAATGGTCTTGACATCCTTGTAGAAAATTTCTTATAATGGTTTATTTTGGAGCTCTCAGATATTGTCCGTGGATCACCATGTTTGCCTTGTGTAAAGAGATGAAATGTAATATTTCCTTCTTGCTTGAACATCTTAGAGTCTTAAGGCTTTCAGGAGTGGAGTTGACATCTTTCCACTGCATTGTGTATGAGTAATTCAGGGTCTGGGGCCCCCCTGCATGGGTTAAAGTGCCAGCTAGGGACTGTTTGACCCAAGGAATGTCTCAGGTTCTTAATCTGCAAAGAAAAACCTCCCTGAAAGGAATGGGTGGGGACGTGTGTGTAACGCACACAGCTGGTGCAGGGCGGGCATGGTATGTGTTCCCACCACCCCTCGCTGTCCCGTGAGGTTACTTATTGTTTTAAAGAGGAGGACACAGTCCTGGTTTAGTGGGAAGTAAGCGAAGAGGGTGGAAATTGGCTGTGCCACATCTGACTACAGAACCAGTGTTCTCTGTTCTGACTTGGGCTCTCATGGTGTAACAGCGGACTTTGAAACTTGCCTCCTTGTGGTGACAGTGGTGACTGGTGAGTTATGCCTGCTTTCTATGAGCCAAGAGAGACCTGAGACTGTCCCTGTGAGGCACCCAGCATGTGTGGCCGTGTCTTACCTTTTCTGCTTAAAGTGATTTTTAACCAGAGAGTACAGTGATGAATACTGGTCTTGTGTACTTGGACCGCACAATCTGGATCACTGGTCAGATTAGATTCTTTGGGTAGAAATAATGTGCTTGATTTGGGGCCCCGAGATCACAGGGGTCTGTGACCAGACAGGGCATCAGTGGGCGTGGCTTGGTCTACAGTTCTGCCACTGAAGCCCAAGGTCCAGGAGCAACTCCTTCCCCTCGTGGGTCTCTTATTTTCTTCTGAAAAATGAGCAGCTGCCATGAGCTGTTCCCCTGGGGACTCCCTTTGGCTTTAAAACTCGGTGTACCTGTAACAGTGAGTAACCGATTTCCCCAACTGTATTGATACAACATGAGCCATCTACAGAGGAGAAAAATGGAAAAAGAGCCACAAAGTTACTGTTTGAGTCACAATTGGAACTCAGCTTTTCAGGAAGTATCATAAATTATGGGCTTCCCAGGTGGTGCAGTAGTAAAGAATTTTACTCCAATGCAGGAGATGCAAGAGACGCCTTGATTTGATACCTGGGTCAGGAAAATCCCCTGGACAAGGAAATGGCAACCCACTCCAGTATTCTTGCCTGGAAAATCCCATGGACAGAGGAGCCTGGTGGGCTACAGTCCATGGGGTCGCAGAGTCATACATGACTTAGCAACTGAGCATGCACACGCACTCATGGTAAATTATAGAATTTTCAGAATGAGATTGAGAAGAGATTGACAAACTGAAGTCTCTGTCATTAAGAAGTTACATCCTGTTTTAGGATAAATTCCTGTAAGTATGTCCCAGGGGAGAATGATGATGAGGATGTCATCAATAATTTACTAAAAACCTACTGTGTCTGAGTCTTTATACTGTACGGATTTTATATCCATTTTCTCTTAAGTTACTAGTAAAATGTATGATAACACTGTGAGCAGTGTTAGAAATTTAAATACTTTGAATATGAGGCCTCTTATGCCTGGATAATCTTAGGGCCTTTAAGATTTGGGCGCATTTTCCTTCTTGGTTCCCACCCAGAGTCCCCCCACATAGAAGTATTCAGCCAGCACGAGATGTCTGCACATCTTGCTAAACTCCTTACATAATATTCCATGAGAATAATACTTAGCCTTTTCTCCTGTGTTAAAGTTAAATTCATTGTGATTTTTCTGTCTGGTTTACTGTGGGAAAGGTAAGACACATCAGTTCAGTTCAGTTGCTCAGTTGTATCTGACTCTTTGTGACCCCATGAACCACAGCACACCAAGCCTCCCTGTCCATCACCAACTCCCGGAGTCCACCCAAACCCATGTCCATTGAGTCAGAGATGCCATCCAACCATCTCATCCTCTGTCATCCCCTTCTCCTTCTGCCCTCAATCTTTCCCAGCATCAGGGTCTTTGCACGTGAGTCAGCTCTTCGCATCAGGTGGCCAAAGTATTGGATATTCAGCTTCAAAATCAGTCCTACCAATGAACACCCAGGACTGATCTCCTTTAGGATGGACTGGTTGGATCTCCTTGCAGTCCAAGGGACTCTCAAGAGTCTTCTCCAACACCACAGTTCAAAAGTATCAATTCTTCAATGCCTAGCTTTCTTGATAGTCCAACTCTCACATCTAAACAGGACTACTGGAAAAACCATAGCCTTGACTAGACGGACCTTTGTTGACAAAGTAATGTCTCTGCTTTTTAACATGCTGTCTAGGTTGGTCATAACTTTCCTTCCGAGGAGTAACCATCTTTTAATTTCCTGGCTGCAATCACCATCTGCAGTGATTCTGGAGCCCAGAAAAATAAAGTCAGCCACTGTTTCCACTGTTTCCCCATCTATTTGCCATGAAGTGATGGGACCGGATGCCATGATCTTAGTTTTTTGAATGTAAGACACATAGAAGAAGAATGTCCTCTGTGACCCCACATCCAGCTCTGAAACACTTGCTGTCACCGAGGCTAAATGGCAGCCACTCCATGCGACAGTAGATGCGGACCTGCAGGGCTGCAGCCACGCGTGCACAGCAACACGCACACACGGGACTCACACCTGCAGAGGGCAGACTTTGGCTTGTGTGCGCCTCGGGCTCCAACCAGCTTTTAACGGTCAACCATAAACTGTAACATACAAGTGCAGCTGTTTTAAGTGTTACTAGCCAACAAAGGTCCGTCTAGTCAAGGCTATGGTTTTTCCTGTAGTCATGTATGCATGTGAGAGTTGGACTGTGAAGAAAGCTGAGTGCCAAAGAATTGATGCTTTTAAACTGTGGTGTTGGAGAAGACTCTTGAGAGTCCCTTGGACTGCAAGGAGATCCAACCAGTCCATTCTGAAGGAGATCTGCCCTGGGTGTTCTTTGGAAGGAATGATGCTAAAGCTGAAACTCCAGTACTTTGGCCACCTCATGCGAAGAGTTGACTCANTGATGCTTTTAAACTGTGGTGTTGGTGAAGACTCTTGAGAGTCCCTTGGACTGCAAGGAGATCGAACCAGTCCATTCTGGAGGAGATCTGCCCTGGGTGTTCTTTGGAAGGAATGATGCTAAAGCTGAAACTCCAGTACTTTGGCCACCTCATGCGAAGAGTTGACTCATTGGAAAAGACTCTGATGCTGGGAGGGATTGGGGGCAGGAGGAGAAAGGGACAACAGAGGATGAGATGACTGGATGGCATCAGTGACTTGATGGACTTGAGTCTGAGTGAACTCCAGGAGTTGGTGATGGACAGGGAGGCCTGGTGAGCTGCGATTCATGGGGTCGCAAAGAGTCAGACAGGACTGAGCGACTGAACTGACTGATACTATATGAGTTTAACACTTAGGAGTATTTCATGTACATATAATGAAATTTTTTCCCAACCCAGTCCCCTTTTCTTGATCTTTAGTTAAAATTTTTCACTGTGACATATAGCAACACCTAAGAACACATGTGTGTTGAAAAGCCTCAGTGTTTTCTCTGACTTGAAGTGCATATTCTCAGAGACCTTGATGCATTGGGTCCTGGGGGTGGAGACCCTGTATTTTGCACGAGCTCCCTGACAGACTTGGATACGGGGCCACAGCTCAGATACAGGGCCACAGGGGCCCCAGGGAGCCTGCAGCGGTAGTGGTGCCTGGAGTGTGGGAGCTAGGCACGGCCGGGGGTGGGTGTGCAGCCAAGCAGGGCACTCCCCAGGTGACGCCCAGGCACCCGCCAGTCTCAGGGCCTCCCGGGAGAGCTGGCCACAGGGTCCACACAGCATCTTCAGGAGCCACTTGGCTGAAGGCAGCTGTGCATGTCATCTTGGCCACAAGGTGTCCTCAATACAAGACCGTTTCATCCTTGATGTAAAGTGATGGCACAGCATGGGCACATGTGGAGGCAGATGTATCTTCAGTGTGCGGGCCCAGATCTTACTAGTCTTAATGCCTCTTTATAAGATGACGCACATGAATAGTTTATTAAAAACACACAAGAGAGAATTGTAGACTGATGCACGTGCAGCGAAGGATTTGCTCCTGCGTGATTCATCCTAGCAGCGCTTCTTGAGCTGTCAGCCCCCCGGTCGCTGTGTGGACGGTAAAGCCAGATCCGGTCCCCTTGTCACTTGGCCTTTTCTGACTTAGTCTTGTGGGGGAGCCCTGCTTGCCCAGAGGTCTCTGGGAAGCCCCCGTGGCCCCTCTGAGGGGCCCTAGGCCTTGCTGGGCAGAGTTCCTTCCTCTCTGAATGGAGGTGGAGTGGAAGAGCTATTGTAGGCTTGTTTTGTTTTAAATTCTGACCTGCTAGGAATTCATACAAGTGTAGGTGCAGATGTATTTATGATTTCCCATGCACACCACGTGAAAGCCCCAGGGAGGCAGAGAAGCCAGGCAAAGTCCAGCTTGGCTCCAGGGTGGGTTGTTGAGCACTGAGCTCCGCAGGTAGACATGCCATCAGGGGGCTCAGGGCCCCCCCTGTCCACCAGCCTGTGCCTGACTCACAGCCCCACACCCTTCTTAGGTAGGACGCTGTGTAGAATGGACTCCATCACTGTCAAGGGATCTTTCTCTTTCTACCCTTCCCTTCCTCTCAGGCCTTTATTTCATCTCTGCACAAGCACTGAGGATTCATTTACATAGAGTGCGTGTCAAGTGTTGTAGGATGTTCTAAGTAGAAGAACTGTAATCGCTGACCTCAGAGACACTCGGAGGGGGAGAGCATGTCACAGCTCGTAAAGCAGCACATCCTGTTCACGGAACAGTCGGTGCTGAGACTCAGAGGAGGGTACTGAGGGGTACTGCTGGAGTGGCTGGTGCACCCGGGCACACGCAGAGGAGATAAGTCACTGGGCAGAGTCCTTGGAGGGGCCAGGTCACGAGGCTGAACTGGGGCAGTGAGGGGCACTCATGTGGGGGAGCCCCCTGCTCTGTGACTGGCCTTTCCTGGACCCCCACCTGTTTTGGTGACCTGGTCACTTATGAGGTCTGCTCGGAGCTTGGCTCCATGTGATGGGCTTAGTTACAGTGTTCCAGAAAGGGGTTTTCGTTTCTGAGGACCTGCAGAAGCATCAGGGGCTTACAGTTTGCTCCAGGAGACTAGAAATGCCTGTAGGTCTTCCATAGTATCAGATTTCAAATTCAGGGCCTTTCCCCACATGCCTGTCTATGCAGCAAGCCCAGGTGCCCGGGTTAAGCCAATGTATGAACCTAGGATATGACATAATTAGTACATTTGTCGACATTCCTGCTCATTGTGGAGTTATTACACCATCAGGCTGAGCTTTAATTCATACGTGGGTGTGTTTACAGACACAAGAAGTAGGTCTAATGTGCACTGCTGTATGCTTTTTTTTTTTTTTTACTTCAAAAGTGATGAAGAGATCCCTTCTGTTTGGTTTTGCAAATGTGGGTTATTTGAAAGACTCAGAGTTAAATCGTGGGTGACCTGGAACCTTCTCTGTCCCTTTGGGCAAACTGTTTAGTCCTCAGGTTCCTAATCTATACAGTGCCTTCCTCATGACTCCTGTGAGGTTTGAGGCAACATAAATGCCTCACACATACTCAGCAAGCAAGTTAGAAGCTCTCACAGGAGGGCAGGCAGGACCCCAGACTTTGTCCTGGCCCCATGGCCAAGATATCCTTGAAACCAGTCCTGAGAAAATGAGAAGAGAAACGATCAGTTTAACACGTGTGGACCATGAAGAATGTCTCAGAAGAACAAAACTGGAGCCCTGAGGACCAGCAGGAATTGGTTAATGGATGCTGCGCCAGGAAGCAGGATGATCCTGGATTGAGTTGGTTGATGGATATTGCAGTAGGAAACAGAGTAATTCCTTGATTGAATTGCAAACGGCCCAAGTCATTCTGCCTGACATACTGGGAAGTAGCGGGATGTCGCCATAGCAACCAAGGCTGCAACCACTGCAGGTTGGCAAGTAGCAAAAAATCATTATAATATTTAACAACCAAACTTTAATATTTTATTTTCCATAATCATCACTGTAGTTTTCCCTTCTTAACAGAATGGATTCTCATTCTATTTATTGAAACTTGTTCCACGCTGCGCTGAGAGCAAGGACTGCAAGGTTTATATTTGCCAAAAAATGAAAAGGGGCCTTTTGAGGAATTTAACTTTTATTTGGGTCTTTTTGTGTAAAGAACCTGTTGTCAGTGCTGCAACCAATTTGATTGTTACACTCGGTTCATTTCCCGGTTTCAAGATTAACATTTGATTTCTGGGACCTATTCACCATCAAAAGTGCTGAAATCGGTGGCTAAGAGTTTGCTGCAGTGTTTCTTGGAAGGTTTCTTCCTTTATTTATTTCTTATTTTCATTTTCCCAGTTAGAACAGAGGCACCTGCACACAGAGTAACACAAAGATACGTGCATAAAGCCCTAGTAGTTACGCATGTTTTCAAACACAGAGTTCAGAGATTGTGCCCTGCTGTTTCAGTGTTTGTTAAGTGACTGAGCTTCATGCTGAGACAAAAGTCTTGAGTTTCTAGGGAGCAATTCCTCCTAGGATTTAGGGGCTGGTTCTACCATCACACACACGTCAGTCTTTGGATCACTGGATCATCAAGATATTCTAACTCACTGTATATTAGAATACATTATGTCAGTGCAGATATTTATGTATCCATGGAATTCCTTAATACTAGAAAAATTAAACACAACAATTTGTCATTTCCCCCAGGATTGAATGCTCAGAAATTGTCAGATAACGAACGACTGCTTAATTTAATAAAACAAAACTGCAAAAATTCATTTCTCAGAAACTAAGATTATTTCAAACATTTGTATTTACCCTTTTGCATTGTTGTAGTTTTGTTCTATTATAGTTGTCAAGATTTAAAACTGCTTTGTGGACTGAGAACAGTCTCCTCCCAAATAATTAAATTGTAAAGAAGAGCCATAACTTACCTAGAAAGATTTTCATCGTCAGCTTTTTTCATCAATGCTTTTTGTTTGTTTGTTTTATATAAATCACTGGAACAAAATAATAACAGCCTTCTTACCCCATGACACACAAAAATAGATTTTTCTTCACTGAGCATTTAAATTGCACATGCAAAATTAACTAGTTTGCTTTTACAGCAATACATGCTGAGGTGTCACATGCTTAGAAAAACAGTTACACATGTAGGATCAACTTTCCAAAAGGTTTTACTGAGAAATCAAATCTATGAAACAGACAGTTTGGTAGAAGAGACACTTTGTTACGTGTCTAATAATCTGATGAAACTTAATACAACAGTTTCACAACATAAAGTGGTTGCTAGTGGATCAGGGCTGGTAAGATCTACTCTAGGAGAGCTGGAAGGTGAATTCATTAAGGACTTCAGCTTATTAACCTGGCAAACTAATTTCTATTTTTCATTTTAAACTTTAAGGACTGTGACTTAGAATCATTCAGACTTTTCGAATCTCCTCCTTCTGCTCTGAGTATAATCCGATAAATGGTCAAGGCTCGCTACCCATGTAATGTTTGGGCTTTATGTGGTTTAATGTTTGAGTTAGATAATAAATATGTTTGGATTACTGAAGAGTCCTGTTGACAGACAGTTCTCCTTCAGAGTGTGCAGCTGGACGCCTGTCCTCTGTCTGTGCCAGAGCTGCCCCAGGACAGTGGCACAGCCCTCCTGGGGCTCACCCTCTGCTGGGCCCTCATCCAGCCACACCGGGAGTCCAACTGCAGCAGGCTTCCGAGGTGGGACTGTGTGATGGCTGGTTCCACTCTGGAAGTTGCCGGGAGAGTCTGACAGAACTGGCCTTGACTCCAGTATGAACTGGATTCATACTTCATAGACGTGAGCAAAATATCTAGTCTACAAACCCCAGCTTCTCAATTTCTAAATGGCCGTGTGAGTATAGGATAGAGGCTTTGGGCATACTGAGCTGGTGTGGTCTTGGTGAAGGTGGTGTTGAGATCCAGACCTGAGTGGCGGGTTGTGGCAGGGAGGCAGTGTGGACAGCGGGCCTGCAGGGCAGCAGAGCTCCGTGTCTCCTCGGAGGAGGTCATGGGGGGCCATGGCAGAGAGCTGGTGTGGATGGTGGGCATTCACAGCAGGAGAGCTCCACGTCTTCCCAGTGGAATCATATCAGGACCAAGTTTCATCCTGAGGCCAACCCTCTGTATATTGCAGCTCTCTGCATCCCTCTGTTATTAAGCAACTCGTAATAACATTAGAGGATTTTTAAAAATTATGATTCATGCTCCCCAGGCTGTTTCTTATGACAACGTTTGGAGTAAATGGTCTCTGTCAAGTGCGTGATGTGGAATCATTTTCTGAGAGGCCTGACCACTGGGTCATCCACTTATGTCAGAGCATGCACAGAGTTTGAAAGTCTGTATGTTTCAGAGTTTCATTTTGCTGCCTGAGTTGTGTCCCTGGGGAGGGACTGGATGTCATGGCTCTGCCCATCTCTCTGCTCTGGCCTCTGCAGCTTCCTCCTAGTAGGCTCCTCTTTTCTGGCCCTGTTTATTGTCTTGGTTTTGACTTCAGGGCTTTTCTGGTTTGGGATGTGCATTTCAGGGAGTTATTCTTTTGCTCTCTTGATTACTGTTAGAAAAATTGCATTCTCTTTCGAGCCAGCAGGACCCAACTCAGAGGTCCCAGTGGCAACAGGAGGAAGTGTGCAGAGAGACAGGGTGACTCAGGGCAGGTATGATTTAGTGCTAGCAGTCCTGTTAGCATTGCCGTGGACGTGACATTGACTTTGGAGCCGGACAGAGCATTACCTGCATTCTGACTGGGCCAGAGAGCAGCTCTGGAAGTCACTTTCTGGAGAGACCTGTGTCCTCAGTTGTAAACTGGAGCTACCACCACCCACCAGACAGCCTGCAGTGAATAGAAGCAATCACACCCATTCAGCTTCTGAAAGCCTGGTGGGCAGCACAGTAACAAGTTATCCCCACTTAATCTCCTTTATTTTCCAATGAATACAGCCACCCTAGAGATAATGTGCTGTAAGGAGAGAGCCCCTTAAAGAGCTGGAGACAGTTCTTCTGTGTCCAGGCTGAGGACTCTGGGTCAGTGGGAATAGTTAGACCCTGGTTTGATAAGCACCCTGTGAGATGAACACTTCACCCACATGAAAATGACTGGGAGTTGTGAGGTGATTCCTGCAAAGTTTCATCTCTAAGGTCTCAAAGTTTTCAACCCCAAAATAATTTTGACTGTGGGACCCATGGAGTCCTTACTGGATAGATGTGAAGTTACAATGAATTGAAGTTAGTAGTTTATATCAATTTATATTGTTAGGCAACATGAGCGACTTAAAATACATTCTAACACAGGTAAACTTGGATGACATAGAGTTCATATTAACCCAAAGATTCAAGTGCTGCGTGTATTTGCAATTTTGCTGAATTATTTCCATTCTGATAGCTGCGTCAGCCAGGGCACAGATCATCAGTGGACTAGTTGTGTCTCCCCTCTGTAGATAAAGACAGCATTGCTCTCCGGACTCTGCAGGTTCCTTGTTGTCCTTGAAACTTACTAGCTGGTCTGTCTCTTCACTCTTACGTCTGCCGCTGAAGGAAGATTGGGACTCTCTATTCTGAACACCCACAAGATCCTCTGGAGGTTACAAACAGACCATGCAGACAAGAGAGCCTCTAGGATAGTTATCTCTGAATGAGATTTACTTGTGAACAGCATGTGGCCTTTCTTCCCAAAGAGTTGTGACTATGTTCATTGATACCAACACTAGAGGTTAAAATGTGCGACCAAGAAAACAAAAAGAAAGATAACCTTTTGTGTAATTAAGCAAAGCAAAGTCCTTGTTGAGGCTTTGGTGCTGGGAGATTAAAAAAAGGCACTGCGCTCCTGCTCACCTGTTTCCCAGTTTGCAGTTCTTCATCTCTGTTAGGGCTCCAGCATAGAGCTGCAGACAGCATGAGACCCGTTCTCTGTGTTCTAGATTTGTGGTTCTGCATGAATTTATGATTTTGAAAAAAAAAAAAAAAGTCACTAGAAAGAGTGTGGTTTCCATACCCACAGCTCCTTTGAGAAAAATGGGTGTTATGTGGCTTTTCCATGCCGCCATGTGAGGTAGAGTGGACACAGGGATAGGCTGCCATTGGGTGTTTGGTCTGATTTACTCACAGATTTTATTTTCTTGGGCTCCAAAATCACTGCAGATGCTGACTGCAGTCACGAAATTAAAAGATGCTTGCTCCTTGGAAGACAAGCTATGACAAACCTAGACAGCATATTAAAAAGCAGAGACATTACTTTACCTACAAAGGCCCATCTAGTCAAAGCTATGGTTTTTAAAGTAGTCATGTACAAAATCATGTACAAATGTGAGACTCCCTCCTGATTCCCCTTCCCCCTCCTCCTCCCCTCTCCCCTCCCCCTCCCTGGTTCTCCTCCTCCTCCTCTTCTCCTCGTTCTCCCCCTTCCCATCCCCCATGGGTTCTCAGCTTTTAAACTCAGATTGAATTGCTCCACCGCAGTTCTGGGTCTGTGGGCAGCAGCTGATGGGACTTGGCGGCCTCCATAATCATGTGAGCCCATTCGCTGTAAAAAAAACTTTCTCTCACCTGTACACGGATCCATCCTCTATCAGATCTGTTCTTTGGGGGGCCCTGGCTGACACTACCCACCTGCCAGGGACTGGCTGCGTGGCTGCAATTGTCCAGATACTGTGGAGCATAATCCAGTCTGTCCACAGTGCTCATTCAGCATGGCTGTTACTGTCCACTCATGCGGCAGGTCTCACATCTTGGGTGGTATTGAGATAGCCCAGACACTGGAGTTGATGAAGAGGAGGTCTGTGGAGGTGGCCAGCAGGTTAGGACTCATTAAAGTCCAGGGTTATGATGTCGCTGAGGGTGGACCCGTCTCAGATGTGATTTCTGGACTGGAATCCCTTGGACACTCCTGAGGGGAGGTCAGTGCTGGTCTGAGGCTGGTCCGAGGGCTGATCCTCGGGCAAAGGATGGGATGTGGAGGGACTCTGACTGACTTGGCAGGTGACCTCACACCTGAGTCTGTTTCCAGATAAGAGCACCTACCTGTGTCTACCCCTCCCCCAGAATAGCTAACAGAACTGTGTTCAGAAGTTTGGTATGTGTAAATCAATTCAGCAATGCTCTGATTATGGATTGAGGGTTACATGCAAAGCAGCCCTTCATCCCCCACCGCACCTCTCCTCCTCCCCCATCCCACCCCTCCTCCTCCCCCACCCCCTCGTCCTCACTGCTCTCTCCAGGGTCAGAGAAAACCTCAGAAAGAGGCAACACGCCCCATAGAAGGCACTCTGGGCATAGCACAGGAAGGCTTGGCACCAAGACTGGGAATGCAGTGAGGATGTGAGTGATGCTTATTCAGAATGTCATCAGTAGTGTAAATCACGTGTATTGAATGCCAGAAATTTTGAGGTGTTTCTTGGTCCTGGGGCCCGAGGAAAGCCTGGAGAAGATGTCCAGACGGCAAACCAGTGATGCTGGCGAAGCTTGCTGCACCAGGCAGGAGGGTCTCAGGGATGCAGGTCTGCCCCTGAGCTGCTTGTGAAGTCCACGTGAGACATCCCAGGGAGCTGATCCCCAAGTAGATGCGGGAATGTTCCGGGACACACAGACTCACATGTGCTTCCTGGGGCTTCACAGCCCAGGATGGCTGGCAGGGGCCGAGGCAGCAGGATCATGCTGACCAGGGCCTTGACCAGCATCATGGTGTGGACAGGGCTTGTTTTTTCTGGGGACCCAAGGCCGAGCCAGCCGTGCTGTCCCCTGGCCTTGGTGTGGCTGGTGGGGCCTGGAGGTCCCGGGCTGCGGACGCCATGCTCCAGGAGCCTGTCCTTGGACTTGGGGCCCATGCTGGGCCCACGATTGCTGTGTCTCCAGGTCCTTGGTCAGTCACATTTGCATAAATCCTGTTCCTGGGAAGGCCGTGTTCTGAGGTTCCAGGTGGACATGAGTTTAGGGCAATGGTGGCGGGTGCTGTCCCACAGGACACGCCTTGTGTTCAGCTCAGTGTGCCGGGCACCATCCTCCTTGAGGGTGTCTGCAAGGTCCCTGCCGGGGCCCCCACAATCCCCCAAGACCAGCCCAAGCTCGCTCCTGACTCCGTGGTCCCTGTGCAGTTGCTCACTCGAGTCCGCATTCATGGGGACCTGTTATAACTGTGTTCTAAGTGTGGCAGGGTGGGCTGGGTGTGGATTCCATGCTCTGGGTGCCCCATGAGCTGCCAGTTCTGGGAGACAAGCCTCTCCCAGTCAGCAGCAATTGGGCTGGGAACTGGTCAGATGCAAACTTGAGCCCAGAGACATGCACGCAGGGTCCCCAGAGGCTCGGTGAACAGCCCAGGGCATGTACAGTGGGTCCTGGTTCATGCTGTAAACCTCGGTCTTCATACGCTGACCAGGCTCCAAAATAGGGAGCCCAGCGTGGATGGACTGCTTCTCCCGCATGGGGAGCTGGGACCCTGAGGAGGGGCAGGGAGATCCCAAGGGTCTGCGTGCAGGGTCTGACGGCTCCTCCAGGTGTCTCCGCGGGGCAGCTTGACAGCACCTCTTGCTCTGCCCCGGGTCCTCACTGTCCGTGTTCAGTGGGCGCCAGTACTGACCCCAGCTCCCGGCCACCCACAGCTCCCCTCAGAGGATGGGCTTGGCCAGCTGGGCTTCTCTGCCCAGGAGTGCCCCCATCCCACTCTGCCTTGTCCCTCCGACCGAGTCCTGGAGAGTGAGGGCTGTGGGGTGGGGCTCGGCTCCTGGAGGAGCGGGGTGATGGGCCCCAGGCCACTGCCGTCCATAGAACATCTGCCCCAGGGCCTCTGACTGGCTGCCCGCCGGGCTGCTGGAAGGGCCTGTGGCCCGTGGGGCTGCCGGGTGGGCCCTGCCTTCCCACCCAGGAGGAGGAGGATGGCCCGGAGCCCCTGGGTGGCGGGCTTCCCTGGGCTGTAACTTTTCAGACCCCGGGGAGCCCAGTGGGACTGGGAGCTGCCTGGTGGCGGGGCCTCTGCCGGGCCTGCCCACTCACTTTCCAGAGGCCGCGTCGGCATTGCTGACGCTCCCCAGGAAGTTGCCCATTTATGGCCACTAGAGCAAATGATATCATCACAAGAGGTGGCTCCTGTCTAAATGGGGATCATTTGTGAAATGAGATTATAGACGTTTCTCTGGAAAACCAGGAGGCCAAGCACCTGCCTTCTGGACCCGAGGTCCAGGGGCTGGGGCAGCAGCAGAATGAAGGCACACCACCCTGGGGTCGGTGCCCTCCCAAGCAGGGGGGCTCCCTTCCCTGCCTGGTGCCAGGCAGCCCCCGCATCCACACGGAGTCGACTCCAGCTCCGTGTTTTCTATGAGGCTTGAATATATGGGACATGCATCGCAGTCCCATGCCCGTCCTGCTGCAGTGCACTTGTCTGGCGGAGCCCCGTGGCCGCCTGGTCCACACCGTGCCTTCCTGGCCCGGGAGCGCGCTGGGCCGCCTGCGGCCTCGCTCTCCTGCAGGGACGGTCCGCCCTCCTCCCCGCGCACATCGCCCCGTTCGCTGAGAAGCCTCCTGCTCTTTGCATTCGGACGCTGCAGGCAGCACGGCCAGAGTCTTGCCTTGGTAAGTCCAGGGTGACTGGTCTCCACTTCCCGTTGGAGGCAGAGGCACTCCCACCCGTGTGGTGGCCTCAGGCAGCCAGCCAGAGCGGTTAGCACGACTAGTCAGTCTCCGGGAGCAGCTCGCCTCGGCACTTTGCAGCAGGCTCTCTGCCGTCCTCCCCGCAGCATACGTTGCTCTGCCTCTATGAGTGGGACACTCATCTTCCCTAGACTGGCAGCAGCCCCGGGAGCACCCTGACTGCCGTGGAGGCTGGGGGAGAGGGCTGGCCCGGCGGTCCAGGACAATACCGCTATCATTCTAAGAAGACAGAATCAGTCTCCAATTAGCCCCGGTTCCTCTAATCACTGAGCACTGGAGCTGTGGATAAGGCAGGCACCGTGCTGGCTGCCTCTCCGTTTATTAAGGCAAGGCTGCAGCAGCTGGGCTGCTGGCTTCAGTGTCCCTTTGGGAATGAGTAAATCCAGGGACCTGCGGTTATTAAAACCCGTGTTTTCATGCAAGCCGTGGGGAGAAGAGCCTGTGAAGACAGCTTCTTTTGTAATGCCTGCTGCAGCCAGAGCCCCGCTGCTCCCGGCAGCTGCATTAAATAGGATGAAAGGAAGGGGAAGGTCTTTGAGATGCTGGGAAGCACTGCTTGTGTTTATGCCGTGAAGCTGAAAGCCCCTTCAGAAGCAGGAGGTTTCGATCTGTAGCCAGCAAGCTGCCGTCCTGTCCTGACAGAGATGACGGTGCTGGGTGTGCAGGGAGTCGCTGAGGCTAGAGATGAAACCAGCTTCTGAGCGACATGCTGGCGGAGGGTCCCCACAAGCCGGGCCCCTAGAGGGCTATGGACAGGGACGCGGTGGCAGTGCCTGGGGAACCTTGAACAGTGAGCTGAGGGCGTTCCTTCTTTCGCTGCTGCCCGGCTCTGCTGATACTGTTCTGCTTTACCTTGTGCAGAACATGCCCCCTCTAAAGAGAAGCGGCAGCCCTTCCTAAGGAGAGGCTGTCGATGGGGTCATTATTCACTCAGGCATCTGGGGAACTGGTTTACAAGTTCCTGCTGTGAACGGCCAGGATGCCTTGTGTGTAGACGGTACACTCTGTGCAGACCTGAGCATATCCAATAAGAAGCACTTGCTGGTTTGCCGTATTTAGGTGAATACTGACTGTTTCATTCATAATCTTGTCCCCAGAGCTCAGGTGCATCTCCACGCACAGGCTCTGTGTCACCGTGGAGTATATGGTGACCTTTGACTTGTCCAGGGAGCAGAACTGTCAGTGGAACTTTCTCTGGCTTGTGAATCACACTTTGTTCTCAGCAACAAGTGGTAGCGCAGGATCACCAGTCACAAATGTCACTCACTGAACTGGGGCCCTGCACAAAGGGGCAGGGTCCCCAGGGAGTGATTTGGAAGGGGCCTTGGTGGGATTTGGGGCAATGCAGACAGTTTGGTTTAGCTGCACGTGTGGAGAGGTCTGGGCCAGGTGTGAGCAGATGCCACCCAGGGAGCAGATGACATCTGACCCTTTAATTCCCAGTCTGGGTTTGCAGCACTGACTCAACAAGTGTTGGCAAGTAACAAGTATCACTTTTTTTTTTTTTGCCAACTCATTTTAATCTATGGCTAAAACAAAAATGAATAGCCTAAAAATAAGTCTGTGTAGTAACACTGTTCAAATTGGAAAACTGTGAGGTTATACCCAGTTCTGTGAACATGACACAGAACAGACCTGCAGTCAAAGCAGAGATGCCCTCGGAGGCTGGTGTGTGTTTGGCAGGTAAACGCTGGCTTTCTGCTCTGGTCAAACCGGTGGCAGGAACTTCAAAGTGCTTTTTGTTTTCTAAGCAACGTTGCCTCATTTAAATGCTCTTTAATTTGGTAGCTTTCTTTTTCTAAATGAGCAAGTCTTAACAGTAAAGGACCAGACTGACTGCCTCTAAAGAATACAGGCTCGACGCAGGCTGGATGGCAATCTTCCACACGCTGGACTCTGTCTGAGACAGGAGTGCTTGAGACAGACAGTTTCCTTTCCTCTGGGTCCACTGCAGGCTGCTCAGGCCTGGGTGCTCATTAGGAAGAAGAGAATAAGAATAGGACATGGACACTGCCCCACCCCTCAACACGCACACTCCGGCTGCAGCAGCACACACACACACACACACACACACACACACACCCCTGATCCAGCATCTCACACACACACACACACACACACACACACACCCCTGATCCAGCATCTCACACACACACACACACACACNATGGGAACTGCATGACAACAGCAAGACTAAGTGGCCTTCTGGGCTCTGGAACTCTCAGCAATAAAGCAACAGGAAAACGGAATGTGCAGTCAACTGGTAAACCCCAGCAGATTCGAGCAGGGTGAATAGATTCCACTTGGGGATATTAATAAATGCCTCTGGCTGAGCCTGGTCAAGTTAATTGTACATGTGGGTAAATCTAAAAGAATGTATATTTCTGAGCTCATAAACCCACAGAGTGTTTACAGATGGATTTAGTAGCCACAGGTAAAATAATGTTGCATAAAAGGACACCCATTTGAGAGCAACACGTTCATGGCTTAGTACCTGATTAACATCTGCCTAAACTCCCTCTGTCTCTCTAACCTTTTTCACACAAACTTTCACTGCATTGTCACTTCACAAAGTTGGACAGGAAGTTGATTTTCATCAGGTAGCTGTCACAGGACTCCCTGGGCTCTGGGCTTAGCACAGGCTTCTCTCTGTGCATTCACATTACATTTGACAGCTAAGGTCCTTCTGGCTTCTGTATACCTCCCGCCTAGTATCCATCACTCACCAGTCAAGGTAGACCATGCCATGGGCCAAAAATACACCCGGGGCTTTCCTGCCTCCTGCCATTCCTTCTGCTCTGACTCCCTCCTTACCCCTCATTACCCTCTGCCTATCATATCTTACCCATCTGTTAGGTCCTTAAAGTTTCAGTACTCTCTAAAGTCATTTTTACAATTAATGTAATTCTGATCAAAATCTTGACAGTGTCTCTTACAGATCTTGATTCTGAAATGTAGGTGAAGTGTATAAATAGACAAGACAATTATGAGTAAGAATGAGACAGCAGAAGTGCCATACCAGTTGTAAAGATATCGCATAAAGCACATTTGAAAAGCAATTGGTTCAAGGATAAACCGACAGACCAATGGAAAAGAAAGGCTAGAAGCAGATTCAGGACACTTGATACGTGACAGAGATGGTGCTGGAGACCAAAGGGCTTTTTGTTTTAATAAATGGTGCAAAGATAATAGGGTACTCACGTGGAAAAAATAAAAGTAGAGGTCAACTCACCCTAAGGACTAACTTCACTGTGGATTAAGATATACGTATAAAAAACAACCATTTCAGTAAGAACCTGTATGTTGTTTTCTCATGCTCATAACAATCACAGGGAGTGGGCATTTTTCATTCACTTTAAGTGGAGAGCAAGCTCCAATAAATAAAATAATTTACTCATGGTCAGAGAGCCGACACATGACTGGGTGATAATCCCCCAATTGTCACCCCAAAGCTTACTTTTGTCTCTAGGCCATATTGTCTCTCCCTCTTCTAAATATTACATTATTTGATTTTAAAAAGTAACTTTGGGTAAGCAGTACTTATCATTTGTCTGGCTACCCACTTACCCACTTTTGTCCTCTGTTTGTACGTCTCATCTGTTTATCTCCTTGAAGTCAGAGATCACGTCTTGCTCTGTGGCATTTCTGCAAGAAGCCTGACGTGGGTCTTAGTAATAGATCTTCCTGGCATGTTAATGATCACTGATTATCCATAGTCACACCTAAACAGTTAGCAGAGTAAGAACAAGAGCAAGTCTCTTCTCTCTTCATTCTTTCTGTCTATCCTGTTATGTGACTGATACCTTTGATTTGAAGAAATTATGCTGGAAAATGTTGATCCAGAGACGTGTTTGTAACAAAAAGCGGCCCATGCTTCCACACAGACAACAGAAGGGTTACGCTTTCGTGTGTCTGCTCAGTTCTCTCACACCCATCCTCCCACCAGACTTTGATCTAAGTCAGAAATAAAGACCTTTTTCACCTGTGACACCTTTTTTTTCTCATATTGTTACAGTTTTAACTGTGAAAAAAAAAATCAAAGTAACAGTGATTTAAATAAGATAAATGTTTTTCTCTCAGAATAGTCCAAGCACAAACAATCCAGAAGTGACCTATTGGCTATAGGTATTGGGAATCCATGCTCCTTCTTTCTTCTTAATCTGTCATTCTCAACATCAGCTTCTACCTCAAAGTCAAAGAAGGCCACTCCAATTCCTGCCATTACGTTCACAGTCCAACCAGCATGAAGAGCAAAAAGCAGGTAGACAGTATGTAGCTAAGTGCCCATTAAACTTGGGAGGTTCTATTAGTTCAGGAATAGTGGGGAAATTAATATTTAGGGAACAACTGGCATGAAGGACTTCATATGATCTTTTGGGCTTCCCTGGTGGCTCAGAGGTTAAAGCATCTGCCTGGAATGCGGGAGACCCAGGTTCAATCCCTGGGTCAGGAAAATCCCCTGGAGAAGAAAATGGCAATCCACTCCAGTACTCTTGCCTGGAGAATCCCATGGACAGAGGAGCCTGGTAGGCTACAGTCCATGGGGTCGCAAAGAGTTGGACACGACTGAGCGACTTCACTTTCAATTTCAAGATCTTATCACATCTATTTAAGGAATTCATTGAGATTTAAGCAAAGAAAATTTTTTCAAGTGTACCTGCTGTCACACTTTCCATCTCTCATAGAAAACATGTTTCTCTTTGTCCAGGACTTGAAGCACTGCTAATTTAAAGGGAAAGAGAAACATGTAAATTGAACATAGCAATACAGTACAGAGAATGTTGTCAACATGCAGGGGAAGAAAAATGAAACCTGCCCAGGTGGCTGTGGAATGGAGTGATTGAAAGGGTGTCACTGCCCTGGGAAAAGAGGGCCATCCTGGCAAAGGGAAGAGCTTATTCCAAACCCAGGAGGAGTGAAAACACATGGCATGGTTTGTGACCTGCAAGGATGTCCCTGAAGCTGCGAGGGGAGATGCAGAAGGTAGAGCCAGGGGGTGGAGGCCTAGGGTCGGATCAGGAAGGGCCAGGGGCCACACCAAGAAACCTGGGCCTCATCTTTTGTGGGGAGCAAGAGCGCATTTCCAAATGTAAAAGAGGGGACTTGGTGGAAAGTGAGCTTTACTTTCTGCAAGAACACACAGGACATTAGAATGAAGAAGACGGGATAGAGAAGAATGGATCGATATGTTTGTCATTCACTTTTGTAACCCAGACACTGAATTCTCTTTCTGCAGTTGGGGAGTCCTAGATCTTACAAGTCCAAGCCCACCTTCCACTAGAAAAGCTGAAAAATGCCAGACCCTTGTCAGCCTCCTTTGCTAATAATATATGCCGACCTATGATCTATGTTCAGTCAATCAGATCCACCTGCGTCAGACACTGACTTGAAATGTAGTTACAGGTAGGGTGATCAACTGTCCTCATTTGCCTGGGACTGTCCTATGTTAAAGGGGAAAGTCCTACAGCCCAGGAGAACTCTCAGTCCTGGTCAAAGTGGAATGGTTGATCACTCTAGCAGGGACCACACTGACAAGAGAATAAGGGCTTCCAGAAATACACAAGCCACGTAGCCACTGCAAGAGCACGGGTAAGAAGACACAAAAACCTGATCAAGGGTAACAGCAGCAGGCTGGGGAGGAGACGGCTTCTGCTGTTCTTTAAAGGGAAAGTCAGCTAAACTCAAGGAGGTGTGATTGTATGGAGAGAGATGAATGGCAACAAACGTGAGCCAGGCCTGGCTGTGAAAAGATGCCACTTAACAGAGAGAAGGTGCGTTCAGTCTTGGCCGTGCCGAATTGAGAGTCTGTGAACAATATTGAAGGAATGGGTTTCATAGGCATTTGTCTAGGTTGCTTTGAAACTCAGAAGACTGATGGAGAAATGGAGCACCTAGCGCAGGACCTGGGATGTGGTTTACGTACATTCTGTTGAGTGCTGTTGAGTGCTGAGTCCCCTCATCGGCACATATGAGACATGCAGTTCTCTCTGCACTACGGACACCCCAGAAGGATGTGGTTACTGAGGGATTCATTCCTTAGCTCAGCACACTAGACACATCCCCCACAAAACTACCTTTTTTTTTTACTGATTAGTTCACTTATTACTGGTTAAATATAAAAGCTTTTTAGAAGAGAAAATGTTCCTCTATTAGCTGAGCCCCACTCTAATTTCTAACTATCAAAACATTGTGTCCCTTTCTTCAATCAAGCAAATAAGTGTAACTTCTAGCTCTTGCCTGAATTCTAATTCCAATCAAAATCCCTGTATTTTCTCACATCTCCGAAAACATTCCTTTTCCTGAAGACAAAAAACTACGTTGAGATGACATTATTTTTTACACTGAGCCAAGAAGAAATCAGGGTAAATAAAGAAAGCACAATTTTTCATCATCATCACCATCATTACCATTATTATCATTGTGGGTAGTTTGGGAGAAACATTCTCTTTCTCACTGTATTTTATAACAAAGACCAGTGGGGGAAAAACTAGTCAATCATTAGTGAGGAAGAAGAGCTAATAAAATAAATGGAGTTTTTTATGAAAGAAATAAATTTAATAGCTGATACTATGTGCTAGGACTGTGTTAAACAAAAACTCAGGCACTGTGTTAAACAAAAACTCAGATGTATCAAGTAAGTTTTAAATTTACTTTTACATTATCTATTTGTTCTTATAAAATGTCAGTAAATGGGTAGATACAGTAATCAATAAATACAATAAACAAAAGACAAATGACAGGAAAAGCAGATGAAATTCCTAGTACCTTTTCCACACCTAGTATTAATATAATATTAATATGAAATATTAATAATGTTTTATTAATAAAACTTCAGAAATGAATCTAGAGGACTAGATGCAGGGAGGCAGAACATGCACCATAGTCCTATGTCTCTAACACTCCGTGTGTCTCCCTTTCAAAGTGACTCATGTAATTGATGCTTTAGGGAATGAGCCCCCCAAGGAGCCCCGAAGAGTGGGAGAGAATGGGTGTCTTTTCCCTCCGAGGCCTTCTTCCAAAAGCAGACTTAGAAACAACTAGAGGACTGAGATGTTCTCCACTTTCTTCTGGGTTAAAGACAATGACATTCAGTCCCATCACCTCATGGCAAACAGATGGGGAAACAGTGAGAGATTTTATTTTCTTGGGCTCCAAAATCACTGTGGATACTGACTGCAGCCGTGAAATTAAAGGACCCTTACTCCTTGGAAGAAAAGCAATGACAAACCTAGACAGCATATTAAAAGCAGAGACATTACTTTGCCTACAAAGGTCCATATAGTCAAATCTTTGGTTTTTCCAGTAGTCATGTACAGATATGAGAGCTGAACAAAGACAAAGGTTGAGTACTGAAGAACTGATGCCTTTGAACTGAGGTGCTGGAGAAGACTCTCGAGAGTCCCTAGGACTGCAAGGAGATCCAACCAGTCCATCCTAAAGGAGATCCATCCTGAATATTCACTGGAAGGACTGATGCTGAAGCTGAGGCTCCAATACTTTGGCCCCCTGATGCGAAGAGCTGACTCAGTGGAAAAGACCCTGATGCTGGGAAAGCTTGAAGGCAAGAGGAGAAGGGGACAACAGAGGATGAAATGGTTGGATGGCATCACCAACTCCACGGACATGAGTTTGAGCAGTCTCCGGGAGTTGGTGATGGACAGGGAAGCCTGGCGTGCTGCAGTCCATGGGGTCACAGAGTCAGACAGGATTTAGTGGCTGAAGGACAACAAAGACAATGACAGAACAGAAGACGCTGGACAGGGAAGGCTCGGCGGAGAGTTTTCCCCTCCTGCTTTCTGAGAGCAGCAGGGCTTTCCCAAGGAAGATGCACACCTGGAGGTGAGCTCCGGGAAAGTGAAGAAGCTTTCCGTCTCATGTCTGCAGAGAAGTTGCAGATACCAGGTTTCCACTGGCCAGCAGCAGAGCAGGTGCCTGGGAAAGAGGGCACCTCGGTCAGGAGAGGCACTGGGCGCTCCTGCCCACCCCTGGCGTTGGCACAGCTGATTGGCACATCCTGAGCACTGCAGATGTGGGGCCGGGACCTGCACTGAGGGGCGGTCCCCTAAGTGTCTCTGCAGCATCTCAGACTTCACGGCTTTTGTACCTGCACACAGGAGGAACACAAGAGGGTCCGTAAGGCGACTTCGATTTGCGGGAAAAAGAATGCTGATGGGTTGGCAGCAGCCAGAAAGAAGAGCGGAGACTAGGAGGGAGAAATGGAAGAAAAAGAAATGTGGTGTGAAACAGGGGAAAGCACAAGAGAGGGTTGTATATGGGGAGTAAAAGAAAAAGAGGAGAAAGGAAAAAAGCTGATCTGCGATTTAGAGGAGATGGGAGACTACAGAGGATGATGGAGAATTAGGCGTCTGTTCCTTTGCCCTGTACCTTCCATCATGCTCTCAAAACACTTGCTCTGCATCTTTATTCACCAAAGTAAATGGGAAACACTGAAATGTAACAGAATGATAGCTCTAGAACAGGGTTTTTTTCCTTAAAAGTCGCTACCTTTTCCTCTGTAGACAATCAGAATCCTGGAAACAAAGGTAAATACAAGCCAAGAGGCTGTCAAGACCTCCAAAATGGCCCATGAACATTCTCAGTGCTTTAATACTAGGGAGGGCTGACTGCTGTATTGTGTGTTGAGTGGATATGAAGGTAGAACAGACTGGTCCCAACTCACTGGAGACAACTGTTACTCACGAGCAGAAGCCTACCAGCTCTTTCCCCCTGCAAATGACAATGCGCAACCATCCTGTGGTCCTATTAAACCAAGCCACGGAAATCTCAGCGGGCTCCCAACCTGCTGAGTACATTGTAACTACAATGATGCAGATGTCATTGCTGTTTGCAGCACCCTGCTAATGAATTATATTTAACTACATTAAAAAATAATGATCTGGAAAGGCTACAATTATTACATTTAAAATATGAATTGCACCCAACAGATATTACATGCGGGCTTTGCACTCTCTCTTGCGTTCAGTGCCTAACAAATATTCTTTTATCCTCTGAAAGAAAATGGGCAAACAGACTGATCAAATAGCTCACTCCAAGCAATTAAAACTTTCCATTACCATATGGAAGGATGTATGACTTGTTTCCAGAACACTTGACTCTAATAAGGATGTATTAACAACTGCCAACTGGAGTTCAGAAGTTAAATAAGATGGCAGTAAAGGGATTAGGAAGTAATGAAAAAATGTTTTTCCAATAAAGTAGAAAAAAGCTTGATTTATCCTGGAAAAGCAAGTTTTACATATATATATATAATTTGTTGTTTAGTCACTATGTGCTGTCCAACTCTTTTGTGACACCATGGTCTGTAGCCCACCAGGCTCCTCTGTCCATGGGATTTCCCAGACAAGAATACTGGAGTGGGTTTCCATTTCCTTCTCCAGAGGATCTTCCCAACTCAAGGGTTGAACATGGGTCTCCTGCATCTCCTTCATTGGCAGGCAAATTCTTTACCACTGAGCCACCTGGGAAGCTATAAATACATATTTATACGTGTCAGGAAGCAACAGTTAGAACTGGACATGGAACAACAAACTGGTTCCAAATAGGAAAAGGAGTACGTCAAGGCTGTATATTGTCTCCCTGCTTATTTAACTTATATGCAGAGTACATCATGAGAAACACTGGACTGGAAGAAACACAAGCTGGAATCAAGATTGCCGGGAGAAATATCAATAACCTCAGATATGCTGATGACACCACCCTTATGGCAGAAAGTGAGGAGGAGCTAAAAAGCCTCTTGATGAAAGTGAAGGAGGAGAGTGAAAAAGTTGGCTTAAAGCTCAACATTCAGAAAACGAAGATCACGGCATCCGGTCTGATCACTTCCTGGGAAATAGATGGGGAAACAGTGGAAACAGTGTCAGACTTTATTTTTTTGGGCTCCAAAATCACTGCAGATGGTGACTGCAGCCATGAAATTAGAAGACACTTACTCCTTGGAAGAAAAGTTATGACCAACCTGGATAGTATATTCAAAAGCAGAGACATTGCTTTGCCGACTAAGGTCCGTCTAGTCAAGGCTATGGTTTTTCCTGTGGTCATGTATGGATGTGAAAGTTGGACTGTGAAGAAAGCTGAGTGCCGAAGAATGATGCTTTTGAACTGTGGTGTTGGAGAAGACTCTTGAGAGTCCCTTGGACTGCAAGGAGATCCAACCAGTCCATTCTGAAGGAGATCAACCCTGGGGTTTCTTTGGAAGGAATGATGCTAAAGCTGAAACTCCAGTACTTTGCCACCTCATGCGAAGAGTTGACTCATTGGAAAAGACTCTGATGCTGGGAAGGATTGGGGGCAGGAGGAGAAGGGGACGACCGAGGATGAGATGGCTGGATGGCATCACGGACTCAATGGACGTGAGTCTGAGTGAACTCCGTGAGATGGTGATGGACAGGGAGGCCTGGTGTGCTGTGATTCATGGGGTCGCAAAGAGTCGGACACAACTGAGCGACTGAACTGAACTGAATTGCAGTGATGGCCTCTCGTTGTGGGTCACAGACTCTAGACACACAGACTTCAGTAGTAACGGTACACGGGCCAAGTTGCTCTGCAGCATGTGGAATCTTCTGGGCCAGAAATCAAACCCGGGTCGCCTACATTGGCAGATGGATTCTTATCCACATACCACCAGTGAAGTCCTCTTTATTTCTGATTTATTTTATTCTTTGTTTCTTGCTTAGCAAATACCAGATGTTATGGGGGATTTTGAAGTTATTTTTACTCCTTTATGAAGTGTAAGCTTATATTGACTTTGTTACCCAAATTTATACTCTGACTAGCTTTAATTGAGCTCATTCATTCCATAAAGTATCACATATTAATATCTGATGAGTATGTTAGGTATGAATTGAGCACTGGCCCTTTCCTCATAATTGTACTTATTGACATCATGAACCTTTGAGAATCAGATTTGACTGAACTGGGACAATTGATGTGGTATTTATTAATCTTTTGTTAGGACATATGTTTCTAAAGTAGATTGTTACAAAGGATTTAAGAGCATTAATTTTGTGTGCCAGCTCCAGTCCCCCATTCAGCAGGTCCTGAAAGTTTGAAGTCAGAATGATGAATGTACCTTCACAAAAAAAGAAAGTTCTTATTTTGCACCACAATGAATTTCTCCTAAAATAGAAAGTGACTCACGTATCTACGTCTCTAATAAAGGACCGTGCTCCTGGCAAGATGCAAAACCCTAAAGCTACAGTGCTCTTCCCAGCCTTACAAGTCATGGTTTTTTAGCGTTTGGTGAGGCATCCTATTTAGTTGTAAAATAAAGCAACATTTCTTTTTCGTGAAAGTCTCTCTGAAATCAGGAAGAACTTTAATATCCTTTAAAGAGCCGTGGCTTCTAGCGTGCGATGCATGGGTCTTACTGATTGAGCCATTAGTATGAGACTCTCTGAAGGACTGGATGCCCATCCCCACACACACGGTGGCTCACGTGCCTTCTCTCCCACCTGCCCCCGCCATCGATCCAGACCTGGGCTCCGCGTTCTCCAGCTCTGCGTTTCCCATGCTCTTCTTTCAGCACACAGGTGTGCTGAAGGCTCTGCCTCTCTTCCCCACTTGAGGGGTGCAGCTTTGTCCCCCACCCGTCCCCCTGCTCCTGCTCCTCGGGGGCCGTGCCTGGCGCCTAATGTCTGATTTTGTGTGGGGCTCCTGCAGTGCTGGGCCATATCACAGATGACCTCAGGCGTCTGCTTCGGTCGTTACTCACTTGTGGACAGGTCCTCCTCTCTTGCTCAAAGTGAAGGAGGTTCTCCAGGGGCCCTGATGCACGTCTTCTTCTTTGTTCTTGCCTCTGAGCCTGCTCAGGGCAGCCCACGTCCATTGTGCTGTGAGAACATGTGCCTTCTGTCCCCTTGCCAAGTGGCAGGCATGCTGCCCTGTCGTGCCAGTGGCCCGGCTGCTGCTTCCCCACGTTCCCTCCGGCATTAGGCCCTGCCCGCGCCCACAGTGGCATCATGCCCCTCCCGGAACCCCTGGTTGCTGGGCCTCCAGGCAGGTTTCTGCAAGTGTCTGCTCACCCTCCATCCTGGGTGCAGCCTGGGGCACCCAGGCCTTAGCTCACTATTTGGGTAGGAGGTAGGTGTTCTGCAAATGTTCTGAAAAATCATAGATTTGTACCAATTTCCAGGCCAACTAAAGCATTCTTATTAACTTGGGACTAGTGAACCTAATGCAGAAGGGGAGAGCGGACCCAAAAGAGAACTGGGCTGTGTCTGAAATTTCATGATTTTTCACGGCCAATTAACAGAATATTTGACCAAACCTGATGGGTGTTTCCCTCTGGAGCATGTTGGGGAAACACGCTATGGCAGGCAGCTCTTTACTCACCCACATCCTGGCCAACCCCACGGCAGTCATCCCCAGGCTGTCCTCATGGCCGAAGTGGCAGGGAGCTGGGAGGCGGGGCGGTGTTCTCGGCCCCGAGGACAGGGTCTCCCCAAGCCTGCCTTTGCATTTCCCACAGGCACTCCCTGGACCCAGGCTCCGCTCACAGACGCTGACTTCAGCCCCCAGGACTGAGTGTTCAGCTGGCCTCACTGGGGACCCAGGCCTCTCAGCAGGGGCCGGCAGGGAAGAAACGGCCCTGGCCCCTCCTTGTGAACATCCCCTCTGCAGACGCCTAGGGCGCAGAGCAGTGCTCATGCCAGTGGCATCAGAGCACGTGCTTGGCAGGGTGTTCAGGGGGTGGGCCCATGGACACAGGGCCAGAGACGAGCTCACAGGCAGTGTCACAAGTGTCCATTAGACCTGGGCTCATAGAGGGAACAGGAAAGCCTTGCTTTTTAAGGGAATCAGCCTTACTCCTTTTCTTGACTGTGATCACAAACTTAACTATTAAAAATATAACTAAGAAGGAAACTCCTAGGAAAAGGAAAGAAAAATCACTCATAATCCCACTGCCCAGGCTGCTAACGTTCTGAGTTGGAGTCTTTATGTACACATGTACATCCACACGCTTATCTTTTAACAAAAATGTTGACGTTTTGCCATTTAGGGTTTCTTTTTGCTGCCATCATCACCATCTTTCATGTTAGACTGAGATCCTGGAGTCGTGGTTTGTCGACCACTCTCGTCCGGGGCTGTGAGATTGCGTGTCTGCTCTAGACACCCTCCTGCCCCATGCCCCCAGCTCTGAGTCCCCCAGCCATCTCCCTCTCTGATCCTACTTTCCAGCAAGGAGCCCAGCAGTTCCATTTGCCCACAAGGTGTGTGATTGGTGTGCTCCTGGGGAGTGTGGCCAGATGGGCCACCCCCTGTGCAGCATTGACCTGTTGACAGACAGGAAGAGAGAGGTTTATTTTAAGGGGCTGTTTTAAGTAATTGTTGGGCTGGGTGTTCTGAAAGCTGCAGGGCAGACTGACGGGTGGAGAGCTAATGCTGCAGCTCAAGTTCATACCCAGTCAAAGCACAATCCCTCCTTCTCAGGGACCTCAGTCTGTTTTCAGCAAGGCCTTCAACTGATTGGACCAGACCCCCCACACTCCATGCAGGGCAGCCTGCTTCATTTAGGGTCTACCAAATCCAGTGCATTTCCTGCCTAAACACACCTTCACTGCAGCGAGCAGACGAGTGTTTGAGCTGATATCTGAAGCCACAGCCCAGTCCTCACGCACTGTTAACCACCCAGCAGACCCTCGCTCTGGCTCCTGGACATCCAGGCCCCAGTGATGCCTGAGGTGGACCCTGCTTCAGTGGACATCAAACGGAGTCCACAACCTGCTCCTCCTCATCTGCAGCTGCCAGAGGACAGGTCTGAGCTCTGAGGGGTGGTGAGGAGGACCCCCCTGGGGAGACGGTCTCAGCTCTGAGGAGATGGGTGAGCAGGGCCGCCCTGGGGAGATGGTCTCAGCTCTGAGGAGAGGGTGAGGAGGGCCACCCTGGGGAGACGGTCTCAGCTCTGAGATGGGTGAGCAGGGCCGCCCTGGGGAGACTGTCTCAGCTCTGAGGAGATGGGTGAGCAGGGCCCCCCTGGGGAGATGGTCTCAGCTCTGAGGAGATGAGTGAGCAGAGCCGCCCTGGGGAGACAGTCTCAGCCCTGAGAGGTGGTGAGGAGGGCCGCCCTGGGGAGACAGACTCAGCTCTGAGGAGGTGAGGAGGGCCACCCTGGGGAGTCAGTCTGAAGGGTCAGGCCTGCCTCAGTGGGAGTCAGTGAGAGCCAGGAGCGTGAGCATCCTCAGGGTGAATGATGCCTCACTCCCCTGGAGGTCACATGATTTCGGGCATTTTAACTTTTATTATGCTGTTAAAACGGTTCCTTCCTAGGCCGCTAACAGGATTTGAAGTTCGTCAGGAGGGTCCACAGTGAATCTCAGGGACAGGGAATCAGTGTTTATGCTGAAACCACACTCTTTTGGTATAGACAATGAATAATTAACTTTATTTTTCTGGGGGAAGAGTCCTTCGAGTGCTTTTCTGTGTTTTCTGCTGAGGCTTACATTTCTCAGTCCTCTGACGATGCCCATCTCGCAGTGTGTCCTGTTTCCATGGCGACAGCAGTGCGCTGCAGCTGAAGTTCTCCAGTTCATCACGTTGTGAGGCTGCCTCAGGGTCTGTCCGCTGCCTCGGATCCTCACTTCTCTGTGTGTTCATCCAGCGTTGGTGACCTGCATGGCTGTGCACACAGGTGTTCTTTCCCCACACGTGTGGTACCCAACACAGCCGCCTCCTTCAGCTGGTGGGTGTGAGAGACAGCCAACAGGAGGTTGTCCCCCGAGGTTCTGACCCTTGCAGAGCGTGTTCCTTAGTGTTTGTCCTCCCTGTCTCTCTGTGTGGCTTTCGTGTTGTTTTCTGTGGAAAGAACAGAGTGGAAGACAGACTCTCCTTCACCACGACTCCAGGGGGTCCCCGGGGCCGGCCTGCCCTGGTCTGGACTCGTCTTCCTCAGGGTGTGCACAGTGCCGGTCAGTCCGCGTGGGCCCCGTGACAGAATACCGTGGCCTGGGTGGCTGTGAACAGTGGGCACTCATTCCCCGCCACCCCCGCCCCCGCCCCCGGCTCTGCAGGCCAGACGTCCAGGACCAGGGTGCCAGGAGTCCAGAGTCTGCTTCACCAGCAGCGTCTCCTCCTGTGTCCNCAGAATACCGTGGCCTGGGTGGCTGTGAACAGTGGGCACTCATTCCCCGCCACCCCCGCCCCCGCCCCCGGCTCTGCAGGCCAGACGTCCAGGACCAGGGTGCCAGGAGTCCAGAGTCTGCTTCACCAGCAGCGTCTCCTCCTGTGTCCTCATGTGGAAGAAGTGCGGAAGGAGGAGAGCCCTGATTCATCCTTGGGGGGCCCACCCTCATCACCTCCTCACCGCCCCTGGGCCCCCTTCCGCACACCCTCACACTGAGGTCAGCGTCCCACGTATGGATTTTGGAGGACACAGACACTCTGTAGTGGTAACCATGGCATCCGTTCAGCAGAGGTGGGTCCTCCGTTTGTCCTTCTCTTGGCATTTTTAGAGTGATAGGCACAAAAGCGTGGGAGTGGAGGCTGGGTTGGTTTTGGACCAAATCCAGGAAGGAGCAGAGTCTTGCCAGAGAGTCCTCAGAAGGAGGGGGTACCACACATGTCCTCTATCCCACCATCCCATGTGGACTCAGTGACAGTGCCCGTCCCTAACTTGTGGACACCCCCTGCCTGCTAGACCCTGTGGGCCCCACTCCGGCGCCTCAGGCTGCGGGGCACCTGCCAGGCTCTCGATAGCCGCTGCTGGTCCTGTGTGAGCCTGTTCCCAGTTCCTGTTGTCAGCATGGGGGATGTCGAATAAGGAACTATTTGGGACTTATTTCTTATTGCTTCCAGAAGTCTTATTTTCACTTTAATAACGGGGTAGAAGTGGCCTCTTTTCAAGACAGTTGTGAAGGTCAGAAGTTGAGAGCAGCTCCGTGTAGCACAGTGTCGGTGTGGGGTAGGTGCCTGGGAGTCCCCCTCTGTCAGGCTCGGGGCAGAGCAGGCCTGAGCTGAGAAAGGAAGCCCTCAGGAGGCTGCACGCTCGTGTGACCTTTTCCTCCTTCAATACTGGAAAAAAATGCTTTGATTCTAGAATCCACATGGGAGAGGAATAAAGCAATTGCATGTATTAATGAGTTAATTCATTTTTCAATATGGATCTTGAGTCTGAGATGCCCAAGATGTGTGCTGAGTAAATGTTTGCCTACCTTTCCCTGGGGAGTGTGCTCTGGCTGAATTTGACACCAAGAATACCTAATAATTTTAGGGAACTCTGCATATCTTGAAAAAAAGAAATTTATTTTTCAGCAATCAAGGTCTAGATGTTAAATGAAAAAAAGACCTAAAGTAAACATTAAAAAAAAAAAAAACTGGTTTGTTTAGAAATGCTATCTCCCTGAAGCTGTTTCCTAATTGCAAGAGCACAAACATGAAAACGTGCTGGAGACGCATCTGGCTGAAAATTGGACTGGTGTTTGCTCTCTGCATCATGGTGATTTTCCTCAGCTGCCGCAGAGACTGATTATCTCCCAAAATCTTTGTAAGAAACACCTGGGACCCTTGTTAAATAATTGAAATACTGCTAAGCCCTGCCCTCACTTCTTCCAGGGAGGCTTGGATTTAATAGTTTTGGTTGGGCTCAGAAATGCAGCGTTTAAAGTGCGTCAGGGTCACTTGCATCCCAAGGGGCTTTGGTCAGACACGCCCAGCAGCCTGGGGTGGAAAGTGCCCTTCAGTCAGGAGACCCTCGTGATGTGCAGACCTGCCCTCAGCCTTGAGCACTGCCCTTTGGGTGGTCCCCCTGCAGCTGGGCAGGACCGACCGCTTGCTTCCCATCCCTGCCCCACTCAGTGCATGCTCACCCTTCTGATCTGAGAGGCCCGAGAGAGGATTCACACTTGGGAGCAGGGCTCTGGTTCTCTGTGAACCGATGGCCCCATGTGAAACTTTCAGAGGCACCTTCCCCAGCCCCCGGTTCAGGGGGCCCCAAGAATGGGCGGACCCAGAGCTCTGTGCTCACATCACGGAAGCTCTTACCCACAGCCCTGTGCTTCCAAACAGACTTTAAGTTGGGAGACTCAGTTCGAATGAGTCACATCAGATGTGAGACAGACACGCCTGTAGGATGCCTGCTGGCCTCTGCGCCCACATGGCTGCAGACTAACCTTCCGTCTCCAAAAGGCGGCTCTTGAAGCCTTGCAGGCAGACTTGCGAATTCCTGCCAAGGCGCGGACACTGTCTGGGATGCGGCCAGGCTGCTTGCTAACGGTTGCAGGAGCCTGGCTGTCCTCCGCATGCTGATCGGCCCCAGCCTCTGAAAGTGGCCCTTTCTTGCTTTGGGTGCTGCAGAAATCATAAAGTTGGTGAGTTATTCTGGGCTGCGTGAGCCTTCTAGGTGGGGAGTTGTGCCTTTCAATATCTGCTTCCTTTGGGGTTGGACCATTGCAGGGTCATCTCCTCTGGGGCTAATGTCCATTTAGAGAGTACTGTTATTATGACATTTTTAAGACTGTTTGAAGGCAAAAAGTGAAAGAAAGACCTGAGTTCACAGCACTGCTCCCATTCCATGCATCTGACTTGCTAAAGTTCTTTTGTGCCTTGAAATTTCACTGGATCTGCTCTTGCTTTTTCAACTTGTACAAATAGCTATGAATTCTTCCAAAGGGCTTCTGGGAATTAGTATTTTCTATTAGCAGTTCGAGAAACTTCACAACAATAGACTGAAAACAGGGAGTCATTTGTGTGCTTCGCCGAGATGCCAGCCTGAGTGGTTGGTCGTTTCTGAGTCCCTGGCAGGTGATGCTGGGCGCAGGTCCAGGCTGACTCAGCTTATGGTCCAGCGGCCACAGCAACGTGGCTTCACTCAGGAGGGACCCTGTCCCTCTGACAGGAATCTCAAAGGGTGAGGAAGAACCATTTCCAGTGGGATTGTGAAGGGAATTCTGCTACTGGGCCTCCCACAGAAACTCAGCTGCTTCATTTGCCCAAAGTGGCCTGACAGACATTCTTAACTGGTGGATACAGCATTTAGAAGTAGCACAGGTCTTTATATTTATCCGATCTTTGTTCTGACGATAATTCACTCACACTTCAGTGATTCCTTCTTCATTTGCGGAGAGGTATGTTTAAGACCCTTATTTCAGAATTGACTTCTGCCCACACTCTGTCCTAGGCTTTTATAAGAAAGTGAAGGTAAGGCAGTAAGTCAGGAGGGTGATCCTAGACACCATGGCTGCTGCCCGCCCCCCGTTGTGCGGGGCCCAACATCTGGGCCCTGACCCCATCCCTGTCCACATGCAGTGGGTCAGGAGGTGGGGGGTGCTCTGCAGAAGGAGACTGAATTTGAAACACGGATGTAAATTTCTCATAGGTAGTTCCAGTGGGAAATCAGCTTCCTCAAGGAGCATTTGAACCAGAGCATCTCAGCTGCTTGCTTGCTGTCCATGTCAGATCTGCTTTAAAACCAAGCAACACAAGTTATGTTTTATTTAACCTGCGTCGTTTCTGGGGACGAGGTCCACATGAGGGTTTTCTGCACTGGCCCTGCCTGCACGTGTCATGTGTCTGAGTGCCCCCATGCTGCCCACGTCCCTGATGTGGGTCTCCCCGAATGCAGGGCAGCAGTGTGGATGCTAAGTGAATTGGATCCTGAGTTCACGTGCATGAGTCTGCTGTCTGTGGGGTGGGGTATTGAACGTGACCCCTGATGGGACTGGCCATCCAGACTTGTCCGCAGGCGCAGGGAGCCCGGGGAGCTTTGGGCCTCTGCAGTCACCAAATTATTATTTGGGGAAGCTCTTCATCTGTCAAGAAACCCCAGAGGTGAATCCTTAAGACTTTGCCTCTTCTTAAAACCTCTGAGAGGACTTTTACTGACATATACTTTTACTGAAATGTAGTGTCAGTGACTTTCAAAGTGGGTTCTCATTTACCAGGATAGAGAATGAAATAGCCATGCCTGAAGATGGGAGTTAGAAACCTGTCCAGATGGTCAGTAGCATATGACACAGCCCTGAAAGGAGGGGGCTTCTGACACAGGCTACAGCATGATGGACCTGAGGACACTGTGCACAGGAGGTGTCCGGTCGCGGGAGGGCGGACGCTGTGAGTGCGCCGCAGCAAGGCTCCTCGCAGCCGCAGCGTGGGCTGGAGGCATGCGGCTGGGGAAGGTGGACATCGGTGCCGTGGGGGCAGGGCAGCTCGGGAGATGAGGGAGCTCTGGGCACAGCGGTGGGGATGTTTGCACAGCAGTGTGACTGTGCTTAATGCCCCTGTGTGTACTCAGTAATGGTGTAAAATAGTAGATTGTATGTTTATTTTACCAGAATTAAAGCAGTGTATGTATATATATATATGTATATATATCTTACAGAGCAATGCAGTCCCATGGGAAATGCTCAAAGAGAAAAAATAAATCGATGTATATAATCATGTATATTATAAAATGATATTTGTCATAAATCTCTCTTTGTGTGAATGTAAATAGCTCAGTGTTCAGTCCTTCTGTGTGGTGGTCACGTCCTCTGTGAGATCAGAGAGAAGCTGAGTCCAGCCCCTAGTGGAGGCCACACACCTGAAGAGTGATTTCAGAGGGTGAACTGTGTCCTGTACTAGATTATTATTCAAGACTTTTGTAGATACACGTTCTCCTGAGCTGAATACAAATGGTTGTCATCTGGTATCTGAAGTGTTCAAGTCCCAGCACTACCTTCTCCAGGTCATCCAGAGGAGGCACACAAGGCCACTCAGGGAGGCATGGTGCTCCTGCCCAGCATCACGCCCCTCCCGCCCCATCCCCACTCCCCAGCTTTGTTCACAGAGGCAACGGGGTGGGGGGGGTGCACGTGGGCAGAGCTCAAGTGTGTGGACTGGGGCTCACGGTCACTCACAAAGCAGAGGCACTCAGAGAGACACAGTCCCTCCACCCACAGGGCGTGGGGATGGGGTGTGTTGCTGTAGGACGTGGGATGACAGAGCAGGGCAGTGGGAGGCAGCCTCAGACACCGGGGTGCACGCTGGAAGAAGATTCTCCCCCCAAATCAAGCTGGTGACTTGAGGGCACAGGGGAGGAAGAGGGCGTGGCAGCTGAGGGGGCAGGAGCCCTGCCCGGGGTCTCAGGGAAGGCTAGGGACAGCTGCAGGGTGCCCTGGGGTCCAGGTGGAGTTGGGTCTCCTCCCCACTGGAGGTGTTTGGATGCTTTCCTTTCCAGCATAGCCTGTATGACTGTGTTCCCAGGAGCCCTTCCTGGGGGCAGGGGTCCAGCTCCACCCCAGGGTCCAGGAGCTCCATCCGATGCAGGTCTGGTGAGAATGGGCCCCGGTGATCCTGACCACCTTCGCTATGGGGCCCCTTGGTAGGGCAGGTGGTTGTGGCCATCCCCAGAGCCCAGTGGCGTTTGGGTCAGAAAACATGCGGCTGATGTGCGCAGGGCCAGGACAAACCTTAGGACACAGTGCCCCCCGTGCCCCCTGAGTCCCACAGGGTGCAGTGCCTGCCTGGGCCCACAAGCTGCGGGCGGGCTGAAGCCCGGGCTTGGCTGGCACCAGGGCTGGAGCGCACTCCCCCTGCTGTCAGTGCCTGGGAGGGGAGCCGTCCTCACGGCCCCGCATCCCTGGGCCGGCCTGGGAGGCAGCCATCCCCAGTTCTTGATGGAATTAAAGGATGTTTTTCTCTAGACAGAGAAGGAGACTTAACTGAAAATGCCCCAAGGAATCGGATCGTCCCCAAGGGGCAGGGACCTGAGACAGCAGCTCTTGGCCTGTACTGGGCCTGTGAAGCGGCAGCTTCACAGCAGCTCCACGCCAGCCACAGGCGCAGCCCAGGGCGGGGACAGGGATGGGCGCCCAGCGTCTTCACGGTGCTTGTTCTGGACGGTGGTGCTTGCCCACTGGAGAGCTCCTGTCCGCTGCTGTTTGTGGGGCTCAGGGAACAGCAGAGTTGCTGAGGACGATTCTGTGGGTAGAGCTGCTTGGTGAGCGGGACACACACGTGAGCGGTAGACTGACGTCGCTGTAGCTGAACTCCGTCTAGTCATGGGGATCTCGGCCGGCCAGAGTGCCCAGCGACGAGCTGCCCGGAAGGACTTGAAGGTGAGACTCATTCCACCACTGGGCTCCGTGGTGCGTGGGCCACTCAGCCTCCCAGAGGCAGGCTCCCTCGCACGTCTTAGACGTGTTCTCTTCTGGGAAGAGTCTTAGCAGACAGCAGAAGCAGGGCAGACAGTCTATTAATCTTATCTAGTTACTGCATCGAGAGGCAGAGTTAAATGCCCCAAAACTGAATTTCCCTTCCTAATAAAATGTGACTTGTGTGCTGCTCGGGTCAGGACATGATCACGCATGTGTCTGAAATGAACGCTTGGCTATTTACAGCAGGGGACATCCCAGGCTGCAAGCTCACTGGGCTTGGCTTCGTTGGAGGCCGACTAGGGGTCTGTGCAGTGGGGGCTACAGGGGGTCCCCAGAGGGTCACTAGGGGCACAGGGTGGGTGCTGAGCTTAGAACCCCTGCACTGGGAGGTGGGGAGGGACCGGATGCACACTCTGTGGGGGTCTGAGGGCAGAGAGGCACTCAGCTCACGGACATGGCCCAGCCCCCGAGGGTGTCACGTGGAAGGCCCGCTGGGGCTGGTTATGTCCCCTACAGGTCACCTCTGAGCTGGGTCAGGGACAGTCACAGCTCAGAGTGGGGAGGATCGAGCCTCCTGGGCCAGGGCTGGCTGCTCCTGCCCCCTTGGCCGGGTGGAGTCTGAGGTGCAGAGTCAGGCCAGGGCAAGAGGGAGGACAGAAGTGTTCTCAAGCAGCAACTTTGCTGGAATATTCTGTCTCGTCCTTGCCTGAGTTTCACACTTCCCAGAGAACAGGTCCCAGACGAGTCCAGGCGAAGGTTTTCCTGGTCTTCGCAGGAGAGAGACCAAAGTGGGTTTTGCTCTGGACACCAACTTGGTGTCTGACCTGTGCCCCAGAGCCAGCAGGGGCGGCTTCTCCTGTGTGTGCCATGGCCCATGTGCCCAACAGCACCCCCTGGATCATAACGGAACCCCGTTCCATCTGGAGAAACAGCACAGCGTGGAAGGAAGGCTGGGCCTCTGGACTGTCCCCCACCCAGGGTTCTGTGTCCTCTGTGTGACCTGGGCTGCCTCCTAAACCCCTGCGTGGCACAGACTTTCCATCTGAAAGTGGGTGTAGAAGCATCATCTACCCACCTGCAGTGGGCTGCATGTCTCTGTCACTCTGACATTCACCCTGAACCCTGATCCCCTGGCGATGGTGTCAGGGGGGCCCTTCAGGAGGTGATCAGGAGGCAAGGTGGGTCCCCCATAATGGGGGCAGGGCCCTGACACAGAGCTCATGGAGCTCCCTGCCCTTCCTCCACTAGGGGTGCCTTGTTGGTGCCCTGGCCTCAGCTTTAGCCTCCAGGCCTGGGAGCATAATGTGAGAGCCACCCTGTGCCGGGCTTTATTCCTGCAGCCTCAGTGGACGGGGATGCTTCCTGACATGGCTGTGAGAGCTGAAGGGTTTCTACCTGTAAAGTATCACCGAGGCTGTAGGGTTTCCTCAAACAGCATGAATATGACAGAGTCTAATTTAGGAGTCCCTCTTCTCCTTGGTGACAGTCCAGATAATCAAGGAACTGAGGCTGCAGCCGTGAGACCTCTGAGCTGCAGAGACTCCCCAGTGAGACAGCTGCTCTGTGAAGTCGGGCCATTGCTCCCGTGCAAGGGTCTGACCAGCCCACCTCAGTGGTCTTCTGATCCAGAAACCCGCCCCTTCGTGCTGTGTGCTGTGCGCTCTTGTGGTCCACCGTCCAGCCCCCACCTGTGGGGACAGTGCAGGAGTGTGAGCCCGTCTGGGAGCTCAGGGCCGGCCCAGGATGAGCCCCAGTTCCCCAGAAGACGGGGCGTCACCATCGGGCCCCCGCCCTGGAGGCCATAGCTGTGGGCCCCCTGGGGAGCCAAGGGGCGTGTGGGGCTCACGGGCGATCGTGGAAGCCTGGGGTCCCGGGAGGGCGCCATGGAGTGTGAGAGCATAGCCTCGAGCGGGTGTGTCTTGCTCAGCGAATGTGACTGTCCCCTCATAGACCCCCCCTCAGCCTGAACTCGTGAGGTAGGTGAGACCCTCCCGTTCTGAGTCCGGTCGGTGCTCTTTTTTGGGTTTAGTGGGTTTTCAAGTGACTGACGGTGAATTCTTCTGGCCGTCCTGCCATCTCCTCGCGGCCGCCCGGGTTGGAGAGCAAGGACGGACAGGAGAGGTGGCCTTGCTTCCTGAGGTCGGGTGTGGGTAATGTGTACGCGGTCCTGGGTGTTCCTGTCGGCTGACTGACAGGCAGCCTCGCCTACAGGCCCCGCCTCTCTCGGTAGTTCCTTAAGATTCTGTAATACCCTCCACGTTGGCTTCAGTTTGGGGTGAGGAAGGCTTGGAGTCAGAAAGCGTGGGTGTGAATTTGAATCCTCACACAAGGCACTCACCGTTTCCTTGTCCCTTCGGCTCTTGTCCTGTAAGTCTGGGTGACTACCGTCACCCCCTCAGGGTGTGAGCTGGCAGATGGTGCGGTTGGAAACCTCCAGCATAGTACGTGGGCCGTGGTGGGGGCTGAGGAAGAATCAGCTGGCCTCGAGTCTGAACAGGGTTGATGGCAAGAAGCAGAAACTAAAGCAAAACTCAGCAGCAGCCAACAGCTTTTGGCTGAATACGTGGAAGGGAGATCCCAAGGTTTCTTGTGCCAAAGGAAACTGAAAGATAAACCTGGTGCGCATCCCCAAAAAAACCCAGAGCTGCTCTGAGAGTCGGGAGGGCCTGGGCGACCTTACACATTCACCACGCTGGCTCACCTCCTGGATGCTCGTCATCGAGGGTCTGGAAACCCCAGCACCTGCTCTTGGGACAGAGTCCTGTGGGCAAAGCACAGATGGTCTCCAGGAGGACCGCCTGGGCCCCTGCTTCTGAAGCATCATCTTGAGCGGAGATGTGAAAATGCCCTGGTTTGGGAGGCAGCACGCTGGGGATGCTGTCATGGTGCTCACCTTTCTCTTGCCAGCAGAGCAAGGCCAGAGGTTAAGAGCAGCTAGAAGTCAGTCTCGTTTCGGGTCCAGAGAACAGAGGCAGGTGTGTAGGGGGCTCTGGTCTACAAGGGCGTGTACGTAGAAATGGAGGGGGAGTCGGTTCTGCGGACAGAGGCCAGCAGGGTGAGCTTGAGCCCTGACGATGTTCGGCTTCCCCAGTGGGGGAGGCACCGAGTTCAGGCCAGTGTGGCCACATGCAGGAGGAGCCTGAAGGTCCTGCAGGTGCGTAGCGTGTGCGCGAGGCCCTCACACCGATCCACTGTGGCGGTGGGCGGGTGTGCACCTCTGTGACCTGAGGTCCATTTGGACCAGCGCGCCAGGTTACCCACTGTGCAGCAACTGCTCGTGGGTTTTCAGATTCCTTGTAAGAGAAGCAGGCATCAGGGTTCATGGTGCAGACATGGGCAGAGCATTGTACAGTGGAGCTGTGTGAGCGCCTGCCTGTCTCCAGGTGGGACGGCCCTGGCGAATGATAAAGCAGCTTCCTGAGCTGTGATGGCGTGGACAGGCTTTGTGGACTAACCTGGTCTTCGGTGTTTTCATCTCGAGTGCTGTGTCTCAGCTCCTGCACTGGTCAGGTTCTGAGGAGCAGTGACTTGGGTGAGGACGCGCCGCAGTTCAGAGAGCGTGTTCCATGCACATTCATGCCTCGTGGAGAGTGCGTGAGTGTGGTTCTGAAGAAGGACTCACTCAGGGCAGGCGGCCTGCAGTGCTAGCTGGAGGTCAGGACGCAGGTTGGGGATCTGGGCCCCCAGGGGAGGGCAGGGTGGGGGCCCCCAGGAGCGGCATCCACAGGGTCTCCCCTCAGGCTCCTTCTGGACAGAGTGTACCCCAATGCCTGCGCCACTCAGACGCTCCCTCAGCCCCAGAAGAGCCTGGGCATCTGGGCGAACCCTGCCTAGAATGCAGGGCTTCTGCAGCTGGGAGTGAGTGTGCCCTAGAGCCGGCTCCTTCCTGCTCCTCAGTGGCCGTGCAGGCTCTGAGTCCCACCGAGCCGGCGGGAGTTGCAGTGGGCGGCTGCACACGCTGGGTTCGGGGCCTACTCCGAGCGCACCTCCGCTGCCTCCCTGGGGGCTGAGGGTCCAGGTGAAAGTTCGCAGCCCAGCATGTGGTGAGACCCCCCCGAGCCTGGACTGAGTCAAGTGAAAGGAAGCTGGTTCTCAGCAGGCTCATCATGGTGTCACTTCCTCCAACAAGGAAATCTTCAGAACGCTGGTGTCCTTGAGGTGACTGCAGACTCCCAGGAGCGGTAGCATTGTCTTTGTGAGGAGCAGAGTGACGTCTGCCTCGGGCGAGCGGGTGGGGTTGACTGTTCTGTGTGAACATGAGCACGGATGGCTGTGTGTACACGTTCTCACATGATAGACTCTACTGGGAGCTGTTTCCCTAACCATTTGTAATTGGTCCCATTTTTTAAATGTGTGATTTTTTCTTGTAAGTGTGTATCGGCAGACTTAGTTTACTATGCTGGTTTACACCTGATCTTTTCTGTACTGAGGCATCCAGGGCGCAGTGACACTCACTGTAGCAGGGTTTCTGATCTTTGGTAGAAGTAGCTTTATTTCAAGCCACAGTTTTTGAAGCCATGTGAGTTCCTGTTCATCAGCACAGCATCTTCCCACGGACAGTGTCTGACTAGAAGGCTGCCTCCCGCTACCCCGCCCTGGACCTGCACCCGGGCGCCCCATCTGCAAGTCCTCTCCAGGCGCTCCTTTGCTCATCGGGTCTTCAGTGGACAGTGAACGGGGCTGAGCGGGGCTCTGCCCCCTGGGGGGTGGAGGGGCTGGAGAGATGGTTCCGTGGCCGCGTCACAGCCCCCATCATGGCTCTCCCTGGAGGTCTGCTCTCCCTGGAGCCTGGCCGGGGCTTCCGGGAGGTTCTTTGAACATGAGAGGCTTGTGGCCTGAACCTCGAATCCGGTCTCCTTCCACTGCCTTCAGGAGACTGGTTGGAGGGAGGGAGGCAGGGCTCCGTCAGCCCAGAGTGCGGGGCCGCTGTCTGCCTCCTCCCACTGTGATTGGGTGGGCATCACAGGGGACAGTGAGTGAGACAGCTGAGCACCAGGAGGGCCAGGGCGCCTGGGGAGGCCCTGTGCTGGAGCGGGAGTGCCCGTGACCCGCCGTTCTGGAGAGGGCCCACCCCTGCCCCGCCATCCCAGAGCAGGAGCGCCCGTACCCGCCGTCCTGGAGAGGGCCCGCCCCTGCCCCGCCATCCCAGAGCAGGAGCGCCCGTACCCGCCCTCCTGGAGAGGGCCCACCCCTGCCCCACTGTCCTGGAGCAGGAGGGCCTGTGGAAGGGCCTGTGGGCTGGGAGGAGAGGTGGGAGTGTCTGGGAACGGGCCACTGCCTCTGGCCATGCAGGGACAGGCCCCCTGCCCAAAGGTGGCACAGTCAGTCCTGATGACCCTCTCCAGAGCTGGATGAGGTGGGAAGAAGGACCTGTCCGGTGGCCTGGAGCGTGCCTGGTGACCCCCAGAGCCATCCTGCTGGAGTAGGCCCCGCACTGTGCTGAGATCAGAGCCAGGCTAGGGGTGCAGTGGGGCTGCCCACCTCGGCCCGCCCCGAGCCGGCCTCCCATGGTCCCCGTGCTACCTGTCCCGACATGGCCCTGCGGAGGTCCTCGTGGTGACCTGTGGATGCCGTCCAGTACAGGACCCTTCTCCCAGGACGCACCTGACGTCCCCAGTAGGCTGTGCTTTTCATCTTGCTTGCTTTGGGGGAAGTTTTAAAAATTTTAATGGGAGGATAATTGCTTTACAGCACTGTGTTGGCTTCTGCCATACAGCAGCATGAATCAGCCACAAGTACACACGTGTCCCCTTCCTGCTGACCCCCC
>SJYX01006140.1:51593-85409 GCA_006410675.1 Oreotragus oreotragus | reverse complement strand
CAGAGCCCTGGCTGTGCTCCCTGCCCAACGGGAGCCTAGCCAGCATAACCGAGGCGCACCGGAGCGCAGTTGCTGCAGCCCACACCTGGCAGGAGTGTACCATGTGGATGGACCACACTCTCTGTGCTGTAACACGTGATCTGTTTGAATTGCGTGAAGGATCTTTGTCCTTATCCTACAGTTACATTGCAGTAAACATCCTTGTGGTTGGTAAATATGTTCATGCATTTCACCCACCTCCCTTCTCAAAACTACAAATGTTTTGTGTTCGCCTCAACCTGACTATCCTGTTTGGAGAATTTTTAGTAGATAAACATGTTGGAATCTCCCTTCTTTCCTTCCTCTTTTTTTTCAGGGGGTGGGGGGTGGATGGGACCTTATTTGCTAGTTTAGTTTAGCCTTGCAACATTTCTCTTACTCCCCTGCCCAGCAGGTTCCCTCACGTTTGATAGCAGAGGTCTGTCAGACTCTGAACTGAATTCAACATGCCCCGGGCTGAGCAGGAGGCCAGCCCTGGGGATCTGTCCACTGGAGTGGCTGCTACTCAGCAGGTGGAGTGACTGGGGTCAGGGGGATGGGGGGCTGTCCATTCCGTCCACCTGGGGGCTCTCACACAGCCTGCCTGGGGCCCATGAGTGTCCAGGCCTGCGAGATGACTGTGCAGACTGTCCTGTCTGGACCACCTCACAGAACAGGGAAGCCACATTTGCTGGGGCCTTGGAATGAGCACGCTGACCGCTTTGTGAATTAGGACTGGAAGGCATCCCCATTAATCTACTTTTACAGCAATTTCAGTTACAAGTGTCTTTTGTATCCTAGAGTGCAAAGAAAAAAGCAAAGAACAATGCTTTCCATCACTGTGACTCAGGCAGGATTTAGCTTTGCTGAAGTCACACCTGGGGTTTCACAGTAGAGCATCGTCAAGTCTAGCTGGACCCCGGGCCTTGGTGACCAGACATGGGGTGTTCCCAGGAGCGCACGTGGGAAATGCCTCTTTCTATGGGGACTCTAGAAGAAAAGCACTAAATGGTCATATATTTGGACTAAAACCTGGAAAAATGGCCCATCATAAACCTGAGTGGGCCTTTCAAATAATCTGTAAATAGTCTCTCATTTGTCCCCGAAGAAACACGGGATGCACACAGCACGGTATTCATTCTCGTCGTCTCCTCCTCACCTCTCGGTCAGTATCTCTCCATCTCTCTCCTTCCCACATTCCCCTTTTGAATGCAACCTAAAATGACTTTCTCTTCAATACTTTGTAAATTTATTAACATTCACTGGTAACAGTGTTATGAGTTAGCATCACCTGTCCCTCTATATACTAGCTCTATTCTTTCCCATTGGTGTAAAATTATTTTTTTTCATAAACTTCTTTCCTCTGAAACAAAGGGCATGTAACCACTAACCATACACTCCCAAGACACTCAGAGCAGAGAATATATCTTTTTCCTTGTCTTGTTTTGGAGTGAGGGGCTGTGACCTTAAAACAGTTAGCATCTGATCTACTGTGGGTGCTGAACGAGCAGGCAGTGTCACCAGTGGGAGGAAGCATCTCTGACCCTCCCCTGGCCGCTATCTGAGTGCTGATACCTGAGCACATGTCAGCCACTACCCCAGGGCTCCCTCTGCCCCTTGCACGAGCTGGGGCACTGCATTCTGGGGCCGCAGTGCATTCTGGGGCCACAGCTAATGGCTGGAGACCGGTGGGGACATCCTTATGGACAGACATCAAGGATGGCTCAGTCCTGGGGATGGCTTGGGTTCTGGAGAAGTGGGACATCTCCCACATCTTTAAAAATTAGGTCTGTAAAGCGAGCTACTTTATTCAACAATTATATATGCTCCTCCTTTTCATCATTTGTCACAGGTCACTGTGGCTTGGATGCTCTGACCATTCACCTCTCTGTGTCACGGCTCAGAGCTGATAAAAACCCCACAGAGCCCGCACTGACCTGTGGTTTTAGCTGATCTGCGCTGTTGCCGTCAGTCAGCGCGTGGTTTTCATGAGTGTGAAATAGCGCTAGTATCTCCTGGGCTTCACTGCTTTTGCCTTTCCACATGCAGCCCCCAGGTGAGTTTTTCATTCTCCTGGCTGCATCCTATCATGTTCTCTGCCGAATTCCCAGTTACCACTGCTGTTTCTTTGCCCTCAGACAGGCCTGCCTAGAGCCCTTTCTTACCATTAATACTTCCAGCACTTCTCAGTGTCCGACCCAAACCACGCGTCTCAGTCCTGCAGGCTCGGCCAGGATGGACTGTACACGTATCCCGGCCATGACATGTGGCCCTGTGTGTGATGGGGATGCCTGACCGTTTCCCAGAAGCACCATCTGCCTCTGGAGCCTGGTTTACACAAGCCCAGAGAGGGCCTCAGGTCCTTCTCCACCTGGGCTGGCCAGGCCCCTGAGCATCATGCAAAGAGCTGTGGGACTGAAACCCCATGACACCCCTGATGAACACTCAGCTCTTGGGCAAATGTGTTCTCACGAAAAAATGAGTTTTTTCCATTATCAGGAATGGAATTTCCTATAACAGTATCACGCTTATTTTATAACCAAGTCTAGGTGCCACATTTGTCTGTCTCCATAAACTGTGAACTGTGTAATAATAAGTAGGCCTAGATTTTCTTTGAATTCAGTGTAGCCACTTGTTTCCAATCATATCCTGCAAATGAAACCCACTCAGCTCTTGAAAACAGGGGCCTATTCCCTCCTGCTGTCTAGTCAGATTCAACTCTACTATGAAAGCTGTGATTTATGTTTTATTAGATAGAGATAGTAACAGAATGGCTATTTATTACAAATACAAGTTGATTATTTGTGCATTTTAGACTTGCATGTTTTAACTCACATAGATGTTTGGAAATTTGAAAGCGAAACGTTGCAGAGGAGCAGACTGCCCCGTGGTCAGTCCGCTTGGCCAGGGCTGAAGCCAGGGCGGGGCAGGACGTGCAGGGAGCTGGATCGACGGGCACCGCGCGAACCTGGGGCCCCCTCCCTGTAAACGCTGTACTCACCCCACGGACTCTGCCAGCTCTACCGGGCTGTGGTTTCATTCCACGCATCTCAAAGCCAGGAAACAGTGAGGACAGTGTCTGTTTTCCTTACCAAGCTGGCAGATTCTTGAACAGAGGGCTGTGTAGATTCTGCCTTTAGAAGGCTGACAGCTGCTCCTTCCTGCCTGGCTGTGAACTTCCGGCACTGTGCTCTGCACTCACAGAAATACATTGGCTTTTAACGCACGCGGTCTTTGGGAGTGGCCCCCGGGTAGCGGCATGTGTGCGTCTGCCCCTAAGGGTTACGGACAGCGGGGGGCGTCCTTGCTCCTGTGCTGTGTGGACCTGACTCGTGTCCTGATCCCACTGCTGGTCATGTCCTGACCGCCTCACATGTGGTCAGGACTCCATGCTAACACCTGCTTCGGGATCAAGACCGAAAACCCTGTGCACATCGCAGCCCCACTCAGACCCCGCCGCTCCGTGTCCCCGTGTTCTGCAGACTCAGAGCCTGGTGCTTCCAGCAAGGCCCGTGTGCAGGTCCCCAAAGCGTCCGCTCGGGTGTGGCTGGTGGGCTGATGGCTCCAGGGGCTCACATGCACTGTGAGGGGAGTCAGAGATGTGCGTTCTTTCCTGTATCTTTTAGTAGTGAACAGAACACACAAAATATTTGAAAATAGCACCATTCTCCCATTAAAAATAACAATTTCTTTATTTTAATGTTTTTTTTTTTTTCTTAACTTAAAGAGAAGTAGCCCCAAAACTTAATACTGAGTGACTTAGGGACATGTGTCAGAAATCTTGAAACACTAGAATTTAGGAAGCTTTCCCAAAGCACACAACATGCCCAAACCATCCTCTGATAATTTTAAAGAAGGAAATTGAGCCTTCATTAGCGTTTGATCAATCAGTATTGGAACTAAAACCTGAAGGCACAATGCACGTTGTACTTAGATAAAATATCAGAAATACTGTGAGTCAGGCAGCCCACGTGTGCAGAGTCAGTGATGCCAACACCTCCCCAGTGACTCTAAGATGCTTTGGCCACTCACAGCAGTGGGTTTTTAGTGTCAGCAGATCATGGCCAACTCAGAGTTCCAGCTCACGGACCATCTTGTCTTCATGTACAGATGTGAAAATTGGAGTCAAGTGTTTAAGTCAGGTGGTCTTAAAAAGGTAAAATTGGTTAAAAATTAAAGACAATGATATGCTTTTTTAGAACTCAGGAAAGCACCACTGACATTTGCTGTCATAATTCTAAATTCCATAAAACACTGGGGGGAAACAGCTCATTAATATTTCACCAGGGAGGCTCCCTTCTCCAAGTAGTACCTCAGAAGCAGACAGACACCCATTCTGTTGATTGCATTTTTTACTTCATTTTCTCAAATCAGATGAACTGTTGTGTCTGTAACTGGGAATCCAGTTAGATTTGATTTTTGGCATGCTTCACGTTTCACACAAGTATACACTTTTTTTTTTTACCTGATAACTAGAATCTTGCCTGTTTTGATAGGAAAGAGGCATTCTTTGTGGCAGAAAGACACACTTCATTGGAACATCCCAGATTAATGGTTGAAAGTCAGTAGACCATAAATGACCCTGAAGTCAACAGACCATGAGCCAGGTGACCCCCAGATCCCAGGTTTGTTAGGTGAGGTAGTAATGCCCGTTCACAGAGTCGCCCGTTATAATCACAGCTGACACGTCTCAGTGCTTCACCTGAACTCACGTGACACAGGGCACATACTTGAAACAAACCAGTTAATTAGTTATGATTAATATTTGTAATCCACAGATGTATCCACCTCTTTCTTCATTTAGAAAGAGTGATTTGGAGGAAGTGGGTTTCAGGTGATGGGAATTTTAGTGTTCTGTTGTGTTTCTGTGGATGGATGGCTCTACATGTTTACTTATTTTTTAATCAACCCTTATTCACAAAAATGATAAAAGGCAACTCAGCGATAGGAGTTCACATTCAAAAGGAAGCAGAATTTGAAAGATAAGGGAACAGAAGGGACCTGACGTAACATGAGATGCTGTGGAATCTTGAGATGGCCGGGCATCTGGGTCCAGGTGTGAGCAGCCAGATGAAACAGGTCGATTGTGTCTGTTCAGTAGGAGCAGGTGTCCAGCCTGTGGGGACCCACCACCCCTGGGCCCTAGGAGGGGCATCCCCTCTGTGGTTCCACCAGGAGCCAAGAAGTGCTGCAGGGCCAGACTACACACCTGCATCTTGTATCCACGGCAACCAGCTGCCTGGCTCTCCTCCTAGGCGGGCATCACATCAAAGTGCAGCCATGCTGGGGGGCAGGCAGGGCGGGAGGAGGGCACCGGATGCTGTGGAGGCTCAGCCCGGAGCCTAAGATGGACTCTCCCCAGGGACATCTGCCGCACCCTGCAGGGGCCCCTCCCTCAGTCTTGGGGCCACAAGTCCTGGGTGTGCTCCAGGTAGCACTGGGGCCTGATTCTGAACCTGGAAAGGCCTTCACCCCACACACATTCACTTGGACACTTGATTTTCTTAAAAAAGGATATGCACTCTTTTCTTGAATTTTGAGACAAATTTCATATTTATGCTAAATTACATGTGAAATATAAAATGCTTATTATAAAGGAATAAAAGCAGGATCCAACCTTTAAGGGAAAAATAGAGTCTTTCACCTGCTTGCCCTCGGCCCCAGAGTCCTGTCTACTGCCACTGCTGTGAGCCAGGGGTCATGTACGTGCACGTGTATGTGTGGCGGGGGCCACTCATGAGAACGCGCTGCCAGGGTTTCACATTAAATATGCTTGCTGTGAAATTCTGGTGAGATATTCTTGTTTTAAAGGGATTTTTTTTTTTTTCTACTTGCAGAGAGTTTTCATCTAGAATATATTTTGAATGCTCTGCTGCTTGGGAGACGTCTGTTACAGGAATTATAGTTTCTCCCTTGAACTATCAATTTTGCTGTTACACCGTATGACACCAAGTTATTCTTCTGCTTCTGAGATATGCCCTACTTGATTATGGTGCTCTTTTAATACAAAGCATATTTGATGGTGAATATTTTACTTAGAATGTTTGCACATTTGTTCAGAAGCCAGACTGTTGGGAATTTCAGAGTGTTAGCTGTATCTTAAGCTTGGCCAGCTATTAGAGAATATCAGTTGTATTTAATTATCAACATAGACTAAAACCAGAACAGTGTGAATGTTCCCAGAAAATGTTGGAAGGGTAGTGCAGTGATCTCTCAAGATGAGTGACAGCTTTCTCATGATGTGTGTTTATTGCAAGATCAACAAATCCTCATTCTTTGCCTTGGCGCAGAAAGACACTGTAGTATCTCAAAGAGGTGACTTGTAGGGACTCACAGAGATGCGTTTGGCAGTGGACGTTTACACCCCACAGAGTCTTTATGGGTGGTTTGTATGGCGTGGTCTCTTATGTGACCAGCTTACTTGTAGCCCAGGCCAGAAACTCCACCTTACAAGCCATGTGGAGCCCCTGAGGGGGAACAAGAGACCAGCAAGGTCGTCTGTGGAATTCTCAATTCCTGTCGTTTTACTAGGTGACTTGACCATCCTGGGGGCTGAGGGAGGGGTCCAGGGTCAGTTGCCAACCAAATAGCCCCCTCTGGGCTTCACCATCAGTACTGAAGTGTAGTTTTTCTTAGAGACACATTTTTTACCATAACAGATACTTGTAGAGCTTTCTGTAGAAAACTGTGCTTAGAAGATTATAAAAGTTCATGTTTCTGTAAGACCAGGGAGCTGAACTAGATAATTACAACATTCTGTAGGTTATTGATAGGATACAGCATTGTGAGAAACATACATGTGTAAGCCAAAAAGACTTTTATTTTTTCACTTATAAGAGATTTAAGAAGAGCTTTCTGTAGAAAACTGTGCTTAGAAGATTATAAAAGTTCATGTTTCTGTAAGACCAGGGAGCTGAACTAGATAATTACAACATTCTGTAGGTTATTGATAGGATACAGCATTGTGAGAAACATACATGTGTAAGCCAAAAAGACTTTTATTTTTTCACTTATAAGAGATTTAAGATGACATCTTATAGATGCTCGGAGAAGGCAGTGGCACCCCACTCCAGTACTCTTGCCTAGAAAATCCCATGGACAGAGGAGCCTGGTAGGTGGCACCCCACTCCAGTACTCTTGCCTAGAAAATCCCACGGACGGAGGAGCCTGGTAGGCTGCAGTCCATGGGATCGCTATGAGTCAGACATGACTAAGCGACTTCACTTTCACTTTTCACTTTCATGCATTGGAGGAGGAAATGGCAACCCACTCCAGTGTTCTTGCCTGGAGAATCCCAGGGACGGGGGAGCCTGGTGGGCTGCCGTCTACGGGGTTGCACAGAGTCGGACACGACTGAAGCGACTTAGCAGCAGCAGCAGCTTATAGATACTTATTTTCTGGAAAAATTAAGTCCATCCAGCTTTGTCAAGAATAGATTTTTGGGATTGTGATTGTCTTTCTCCAATTATAAAGCTGACTTGGGATTAAGAAGGACGTGGATGCAGTCATGCAGTTTGTATGTAATTGGTGTATATTCAGATTTCATTCCAGTACCAAAGCCTAGTTCAGCTGGCATCACAAATTTACATTAATATTAACTGCATTAAAGTGAGCAAGGTAATTTAAAGTAATCTAAAACAGGGTCTTTAACGAAAGGAAAGCGCTCTAGTTGATTAAAGTTTGATTACGATTTTTAGGACCAAAAAGCCTTCTCGTAGAATGAGTCTATCACTCTTCATTTTAATTTGATGAAAACCATCCATTTCCTTTGATCCAGTCATTGAACAATATCCCTCCCCAGTGTTTTACCACCTTCGCACACATAGCTCCATTGGATCCTTTTACGGTTTTATTCCTGGTGTTGGGCATGTGGTGTAGACACACAGCGGGGTCTTACTCAGCCACGAGAGGTGCTGCCTTGCTGCAGCATGCATGAACCTCGAGGGCACTGTGCCGAGTGAGATGAGTCAGAGAAAGGCAGAACTGCATAACCTCACTTACGTGTGGAACCTAAAAAAGCCAAATGCACGGAAGCAGAGAGGAGAATGGTGGTTGCCAGGGGCTGAGGGCAGTGGGGGCAGACAGAGATGTCGGTGAGAGGGCACAAACCTCCAGTTAGAAGACGAGTGACTTCTGGGGTCTGATGTACAGTGTGGGACTGTAGTTAACAGTACTGAGTTATGTGCTTGAAAGTTGCTAGGAGCATGGGTCTTAAGTGTCAGGAACACCCTCCCCAAAGGAGAAACACAAAGTGACTCTGTGAGGTGATCCACATGTCCGTTAACTTGACAGTGGTGACCATTTCACTGTGTGTATGCATATTAAGTCATCACGTTGGATACTTTAATATGTTTAGTTTTACTTGTCAGTAAAACAGCTAGAAAAAAATTAAAAGTGTAGGCAGTCCTCCTTGGTAAAGAAGTTGGTTTTTTGTTTCTGCTTGGTTTTTGAATGAACTGATGAACTTAAAAACTATTCACAACCTAAAAGTTGGGAGTTATGTTTTATTTGATAGGATTTTTAGGACTTTAGGGCCTGGAGACAGCATCTCAAGTAACCCTGAGAGAGCTGCTCTAAGGTGATGGGAAGTGGGGAGTAGTCAGGTTTATATAGAAGTTTTACAGCATAGGGCGGGTAGTCTGAACATCGAGAGATTATTGTTAATTAACAAAAAGCAGATAACTAGGAATTCAGTGCTCTTCTGTGTATGGAACGATGCAGGAGTCTGGGCTGACTGCAGTCTTTCCTTTCGTATGCACATCAGCTGTCTGGGCCAGTGCCCTTTCTCCAGTGCTGAGCTTCCTTTCCTCAGGGAAAGGAGGGACCGAACCTCTGCTGTGGTTCCTTTGCTCAGTGGAGGGAGCGGCTGCTGGAAGGCAGGTGCTCTCCCTGAGCTCCCGTGGCTCGCCAGCTCACGTGGGAGGGCCGTACTCCATGATGACTGTGACAGCCTTGTTTACTGATATGGCAGGATGTATTCCACTTCTCAAGTACTGGTGTTATGAAAAACCGGAATAAATTTGACCAACCCAGTAAACTCTCAGCCCCAAAACCAATTTCCTAGGATTAAAAGGCAGCTTAAGACCCAGAGTTGGGTAAGATTGAAGGCGGGAGGAAAAGGGGATGACAGAGGATGAGATGGTTGGATGGCATCACCAACTCAATGGACATGAGTCTGAGTAAATTCCAAGAGTTGGTGATGGACAGGGAGGCCTGCTGTGCTGCAGTCCATGGGGTGGCAGGGAGTCAGACACCACTGAGCGACTAACTGAACCGACAGAACTTGGTTACATGAAGAAAACGTCCACCTCAAGCAGCTGTAGCAGCCATCAGCATGAGTGGATGGAGTCTGAGCTGGCTTCTGGGAGCAATGAGGAGACACTTCTTGCAGATTCCTCACCTTGGATTATGGAAGGGATATTTTGGGGGGCCCATTTGTTGAGCAGTGTGAGGCTCTAGAGCGTGAACTTCTTTGAAGCACAAGCCTGCAAACGTTGCCTCAGATGCTCTGGGCTGGGATTTCCTCCTCCTGTCCTGTTGGGACGTGATGGGATGCACTGAGGAGCTTGGGGAGTGGCCTGTCCAGGAGTGGCTGCAAGGTCCTGAGCCTCAGGGTATGGATGTGAGTCNTCTAGAGCGTGAACTTCTTTGAAGCACAAGCCTGCAAACGTTGCCTCAGATGCTCTGGGCTGGGATTTCCTCCTCCTGTCCTGTTGGGACGTGATGGGATGCACTGAGGAGCTTGGGGAGTGGCCTGTCCAGGAGTGGCTGCAAGGTCCTGAGCCTCAGGGTATGGATGTGAGTCCAGGCCCAGGAGCCAGTTGCATCCACTCACAGGAGTTGTCATTGTGCAGAGATGTCGTTTCAGGTAAAACCAGGAACCAGGTGCCAGCGACTGGCTTGGAGAGGGTCAGGGCAGAAAAGGCGGGTCCTTTCATCACAGTGGTCATTCTTGGAAGTTAAATTGGATGGAAGCTGCTCACTGTTTACCTGTCGACACCGACACGTCAAACAGATGAACCTCTGAAGTCAAACCCCATTCAAATCAGGAGTCTCATACCCTTTCTGGGCTCAAAACCAATGTCACTCGACCTGCTAATGAAGACCCATGGCTGTGATCTGAGGACATTCTCCCATCCACAAAGGAAGGCCCTTTGTGAGCAGGAGGTAGCGCTCCACAAAGGCCCTCCAGGTCCTGCTCTGTCTGACCTGGCCTTGGACTACTGAAGGGCTGGTGTCAAGCTAGGCCCCCACCAACCACTTACACCAACTTGGGCTCTTAAAAATCTGTAGTGTCCCCAGCTATGAAAGGAGATTCCTGAGTGACAGGTCTCACTGTCACGGCAGGGAGATGAGAGGTGGGAATTTAGCTGTGCCCAGGGTCCCCCTGTGCCCTGCATCCCTGGCATCTGACCCTGTCCTCTGACAGCAGTCTGTCAGACTGGGACCCCCACCTGCACCCTGCACCGTGAGTGCCTTTAACCATCAGTTCAGTTCAGTTCAGTCACTCAGTCATGTCTGACTCTTTGCAACCCCATGGACACCCCAAAGGAGAAACACAAAGTGACTCTGTGAGGTGATCCACATGTCCGTTAACTTGACAGTGGTGACCGTTTCACTGTGTGTATGCATAGTAAGTCATCACGTTGGATACTTTAATATGTTCAGTTTTACTTGTCAGTAAAACAGCTGGAAAAAAATTAAAAGTGTAGGCAGTCCTCCTTGGTAAAGAAGTTGGTTTTTTCTTTCTGCTTGGTTTTTGAATGAACTGATGAACTTAAAAACTATTCACAACCTAAAAGTTGGGAGTTATGTTTTATTTGATAGGATTTTTAGGACTTTAAGGCCTAGAGACAGCATCTCAAGTAACCCTGAGAGGGCTGCTCTAAGGCTGTCTCTTATACACATCTAGATGTGTATAAGAGACAGGGCATACAATTAATTGGTTTTTGAATGAACTGATGAACTTAAAAACTATTCACAACCTAAAAGTTGGGAGTTATGTTTTATTTGATAGGATTTTTAGGACTTTAAGGCCTAGAGACAGCATCTCAAGTAACCCTGAGAGGGCTGCTCTAAGGTGATTGAAAGTGGGGAGTAGTCAGGTTTATATAGAAGTTTTACAGCATAGGGCGGGTAGTCTGAACATCGAGAGATTATTGTTAATTAACGAAAAGCAGATAACTAGGAATTCAGTGCTCTTCTGTGTATGGAACGATGCAGGAGTCTGGGCTGACTGCAGTTGTTCCTTTCGTACGCACATCAGCTGTCTGGGCCAGTGCCCTTTCTCCAGTGCTGAGCTTCCTTTCCTCAGGGACAGGAGGGACCGAACCTCTGCTGCGGTTCCTTTGCTCAGTGGAGGGAGCGGCTGCTGGAAGGCAGGTGCTCTCCCTGAGCTCCCGTGGGCTCGCCAGCTCACGTGGGAGGGCCGTACTCCATGATGACTGTGACAGCCTTGTTTACTGATATGGCAGGATGTATTCCACTTCTCAAGTACTGGTGTTATGAAAAACCGGAATAAATTTGACCAACCCAGTAAACTCTCAGCCCCAAAACCAATTTCCTAGAATTAAAAGGCAGCTTAAGACCCTGAGTTGGGTAAGATTGAAGGCGGGAGGAAAAGGGGACGACAGAGGATGGAATGGTTGGATGGCATCACCAACTCAATGGACATGAGTCTGAGTAAATTCCAAGAGTTGGTGATGGACAGGGAGGCCTGCTGTGCTGCAGTCCATGGGGTGGCAGGGAGTCAGACACCACTGAGCGACTAACTGAACCGACAGAACTTGGTTACATGAAGAAAACGTCCACCTCAAGCAGCCGTAGCAGCCATCAGCATGAGTGGATGGAGTCTGAGCTGGCTTCTGGGAGCGGTGAGGAGACACTTCTTGCAGATTCCTCACCTTGGATTATGGAAGGGATGTTTTGGGGGGCCCATTTGTTGAGCAGTGTGAGGCTCTAGAGTGTGAACTTCTTTGAAGCACAAGCCTGCAAACGTTGCCTCAGATGCTCTGGGCTGGGATTTCCTCCTCCTGTCCTGTTGGGACGTGATGGGATGCACTGAGGAGCTTGGGGAGTGGCCTGTCCAGGAGTGGCTGCAAGGTCCTGAGCCTCAGGGTATGGATGTGAGCCCAGGCCCAGGAGCCAGTTGCGTCCACTCACAGGAGTTGTCATTGTGCAGAGATGTCGTTTCAGGTAAAACCAGGAACCAGGTGCCAGCGACCGGCTTGGAGAGGGTCAGGGCAGAAAAGGCGGGTCCTTTCATCACAGTGGTCATTCTTGGAAGTTAAATTGGATGGAAGCTGCTCACTGTTTACCTGTCGACACCGACACGTCAAACAGATGAACCTCTGAAGTCAAACCCCATTCAAATCAGGAGTCTCATACCCTTTCTGGGCTCAAAACCAATGTCACTCGACCTGCTAATGAAGACCCATGGCTGTGATCTGAGGACATTCTCCCATCCACAAAGGAAGGCCCTTTGTGAGCAGGAGGTAGCGCTCCACAAAGGCCCTCCAGGTCCTGCTCTGTCTGACCTGGCCTTGGACTACTGAAGGGCTGGTGTCAAGCTAGGCCCCCACCAACCACTTACACCAACTTGGGCTCTTAAAAATCTGTAGTGTCCCCAGCTATGAAAGGAGATTCCTGAGTGACAGGTCTCACTGTCACGGCAGGGAGATGAGAGGTGGGAATTTAGCTGTGCCCAGGGTCCCCCTGTGCCCTGCATCCCTGGCATCTGACCCTGTCCTCTGACAGCAGTCTGTCAGACTGGGACCCCCACCTGCACCCTGCACCGTGAGTGCCTTTAACCATCAGTTCAGTTCAGTTCAGTCACTCAGTCATGTCTGACTCTTTGCAACCCCATGGACTGCAGCATGCCAGGCCTCCCTGTCCATCACAAGCTCCCAGAGCTTGCTCAAACTCATGTCCATCGAGTCAGTAATGCCATCCAACTATCTTATCCTCTGTCGGCCCCTTCTCCTACCACCTTCAGTTTTTCCCCAGCATCAGGCTCTCTTCAAATGAGTCAGTTCTTTGCATCAGGTGGCCAAAGTATTGGAGTTTCAGCTTCAACATCAGTCCTTTCAATGAATATTCAGGACTGATTTCTTTAGGATGGACTGGTTGGATCTCCTTGCTGTCCAGGGGACTCTCAAGAGTCTCCTCCAACACCACAGTTTGAAAGCATCAGTTTTTCGGCACTCAGCTTTCTTTATAGTCCAACTCTCACATCCATACATGACTACTAGGAAAACCATAGCTTTAACTGGACGGACCTTTGTTGGCAAAGTAATGTCTCTGTTTTTTAAATATGCTGTCTGGGTTGGTCATAGCTTTTCTTTCAAGGAGCAAGCATCTTTTAATTTCACGTCTGCAGTCACTATCTGCAGTGATTTTGGAGCTCAAGAAAATAAACTCTTTCACTGTTTCCATTGTTTCCACATCTACATGAAGTGATGGGGCTGGATGCCATGATCTTAGTTGTTTAAACTCCAAGTTATAAGCCAGTTTTTTCATTGTTCTCTGCTTCCTGACATAAGGGTGGTATCATCTGCGTATCTGAGGTTATTGATATTTCTCCCAGCAATCTTGATTTCAGCTTGTGCTTCATCCAGCCTGGCATTTCACATGATGTACTCTGCATTTAAGTTAAATAAGCAGGGTGACAGTATAGAGCCTTCATGTATATTGACTTGACTCCTTTCCCAGTTTGGAACCGGTCCATTGTTCCATATTCGATTGTAACTGTTGCTTCTTGACCTGCATACAGATTTCTAAGGAGGCAGGTCAGGTGGTCTGGTATCCCCATCTCTTGGAGAATTTTCCAGTTTGTTTTGATCTACACAGTCAGCTAAAGAGCCTCTTGATGAAAGTGAAAGAAGAGAGTGAAAAAGTTGGCTTAAAGCTCAACATTCAGAAAACTAAGATCATAGCATCCGGTCCCATCACTTCTGGCAGATAGATGGGGAAACAGTGGAAACAGTGGCTGATTTTATTTTTCTGGGCCCCAAAATCACTGCAGATGGTGAGTGCAGCTATGAAATTAAAAGATGCTTACTCCTTGGAAGGAGNAGTTCTCAGTTCATGTACTGTTGAAGCCTGGCTTGGAGAATTTTGAGCGTTACTTTGCTAGCGTGTGAGGTGCATGCAACTGTGCAGTAGTTTGAACATTCTTTGGCATTGCCTTTCTTTGGGATTGAAATGAAAACTGACCTTTTCCAGTCCCGTGGCCACTGCTGAATTTTCCAAATTTGCTGGCAAATTGAGTGCAGCACTTTCACAGCGTCATCTTTGAGGATCTTAAAAGTTCAGCTGGAATGCCATCACCTCCGCTAGCTTTGTTCACAGTGATGCTTCCTAAGGCCCACCTGAGTTCACACTCTAGGATGTCTCTAGGTGAGTGATCACACCATCACGGTTATCCAAGTCGTGAGTCTTCCCACCTCTTCTTATTGTCTTCTGCTTCTGGCAGGTCCCTACCATTTCTCTCCTTTATTGAGCACATCTTTGCATGAAATGTTGCCTTGGTACCTCTAATTTTCTTGAAGAGATCTCTAGTCTTTCCCATTCTGTTGTTTACCTCTATTCTTTGCACTGATCACTGAGGAAGGGTTTCTTATCTCTCCTTGCTATTCTTTGAAACTCTGCATTCAGATGGGTATGTCTTTCCTTTTCTCCTTTGCCTTTCAGTTCTTTTCTTTTTTTCAGCTATTTGTAAGGCCTCCTCAGACAACCATTTTGCTTTTCTGCGTTTCTTTTCTTGGGGATGGTTTTGATCGCCTCCTCCTGTACAATGTTAAGAACTTCCACCTCCCTAAAAGCCCTGCCTCCACACATGGCCATTCTGGGGAAAGGGCTTGAACAAATGAGTTTCATGGAATGCATTTCAGTCCACAGTAGACACCAAACCATAGCAGTGACCAAGAATCAGAGCATATTGTTACTGGTGGGCTGCATTGCCTAACCATCCTGTGAACCACGTGGTGGTCTGGTGACAATCTTGCGAAGTCACCTCTAGCCCCAGCCATGCCCTCGAGCAGAAGCTCCGTGTTATTACAATGGGAAGTTTTTATCAATTATGTTTTTGGAGTGTAGTTGCTTTACAGTGTTGTGTTATGATAGTTTCTACTGTACAGCAAAGTGAACCAGCCATACGCATACATCCGTCCCCTCTGTTTTGGGTTTCCTTCCCATTCAGGTCCCCACGGAGCACTGAGCTGAGTTCCCTGTGCCGTCGGGGAGGTTCCCCTCAGGTGTCTGTTGTGCACAGAGACTCAGTCGTGTGTCTGCGTCAGTCCCCATCTCCCATCCACCTCACCCCTCCGTTCCACCTGGCATCCATGTGTCTGCTCTCTGTGCAGGTCTTAAAGGGATGATGGAGTTGCAGCTGTGCCTGGAGAAAGGCCATTGCCTTGGCGGGTAGTCCATGAACATAAATGGGGCATGGTGTGATGAGGCCCAGATGAGGATTGGGAACTATCAGAAGGGGGCAGGACGTGTCATGAGGAGAAGGACGCTCACTTCAATCGACCTTGAAAATTGAACACAGTTGAGCATCTGTATCTTCAGGTTCCAAACAACAGAGAACTGAATATATTTGGAAAAATAATTCCAGAAAGTTCCCCAAAGTGAAACTGGAGTTTGCCGTCAACAATGGCAAGTCTTTACAGAGTATTACCGTTGTAGCACGTGTTAGAAGTGGTCCAGAGACGATGTAAAGCCTGTGAGGACCCACAGGAGGCGTGTGCACACACCACGCCCTCTTGTGTACAGGGGGCTTGTGCACCCATGGACTTCGACATCTCAGGGCGTCCTGGAACCCGCCTCCCCTCTGATTCTGAGGGACTACTGTATGTTTGTAATTAGCTTTCAAGATCCCACAACTGAATTTCCCAGCAAAGCTGAATTTCAGCTGAAGAAATCCAATCAGACATAATTTTTTTTTATGATTTTTAAAGATTGCTAGGTGACACACCAGTCAGAACTCCCAGATTCATGCAGCCTGATATTTAGAAGAAAGTCTGTATTATTAGAGAAAGAAGTCAGCACAGATTATCAGTGATATGGTCAGATGGGATCTCTTTTTTTATGTGGTTAATGGGGATCCAGCTACCTCTGTCTTTTGTAAGAGATCATACCAGTTCTAGAATGTCTTTTCTGTGGATATGATCAACATGGACGCATTATATACATATAAACAAGAGTTTGGAAATAACCTTAAAAATCTAAAATAAAAGAATGAAAGTGCTGTGATTCATGGGGTCGCAAAGAGTCGGACACGACTGAGCGACTGAACTGAACTGAACTGAATGGGGATCCAGCTACCTCTGTCTTTTATAAGAGATCATACCAGTTCTAGAATGTCTTTTCTGTGGATATGATCAACATGGATGCATTATATACATATAAACAAGAGTTTGGAAATAACCTTACAAATCTAAAATAGAAGAATGATAAAATGAGTCATAAGCCAAAGCCTAGCAACCACGATCATATTTTTAAATAACATTTAATAACATAAATAAAATGTTTAAGATATAAAGATTACTGAAAGATATATGCTTCAATGCCATGTATAAATAATAATAGAAAAGACTGATATTTTTGTTTGGATTTTAGATCATTTCTTTGTTTTTTTTTACCAAATTTTCCCCCCAAATTCATATTCAATTTAGAACTAGTAAGCATTCGATAAAAATTTTATATAGAAGAATTTATAAACAATTAGTTTATTTTAATTTATTTAAGGAGTGATTTGAAAAATATCTCAAAGTGTTTGCTGCTCCCTTCATTTGCTGCCTCATATGTATGTAACTCTTTTGCAGTGGTATCACAATTTAGATCATAGTCTTTCGCAAAGAATTTTTTCAAAAATTNAATTAATATTCAATTTATAACTAGTAAGCATTCGATAAAAATTTTATATAGAAGAATTTATAAACAATTAGTTTATTTTAATTTATTTAAGGAGTGATTTGAAAAATATCTCAAAGTGTTTGCTGCTCCCTTCATTTTCTGCCTCATATGTATGTAACTCTTTTGCAGTGGTATCACAATTTAGATCATAGTCTTTCGCAAAGAATTTTTTCAAAAATTGAAATAATGGCTTTCATATTTTTAAGAAGCTAAGGATCTTTGAAGTTCTAGGGATTTGCTATAGAGATTTTTGTGTGTATTAGCTGGATAATAAAATCTAGAAAATTATAAGATGGTTCACCAGTAAATTGAAAGGTTACACAAAGTTTTCTTTCTTTTCTGAAGAAAAAGAATACAATAAATAAGCCATGGGTTCTGAGCACTATATGTCTCATAATTTAAAATCTAATAAAAAATGAGTGAGTGGGTTTATTCAGCAGTCCCTCAACCTCAAGCTGGAGAAGAGAGCAGGAAGATCAAGTCCAAACATAAAGAGAGGTGAGGAAAGCTGGCGTCTCCCAGGACCCTGGTTGGGGGTGTTTATGAGTCATTCGGGGTAGTATGGAGAGCATCTCTTGTAAAAGTTCTGAAGGAAGCTCGTGTGTGGCATTTCTGCTGTAAGAACCGAAAAGGGCAGGTGTTATGAGACGCGTCTTCGTTCGAGGCCTGGTGTGAAAGGTCTCCAGGCGGAGTGCAGCTGTCCAGGTGGGAGTACACGAGGGCTGCTCCCCAGGTCCCTGGGAGTGCTCTCCATGGAGCTGGAGGGGCCGCGGGCCTCTCCTGTGTGTCCAGTGGAGGCAGGAGGCTTCTGGGTCCAGGAGGATGTGTGTGGGAGATGGGAGACAGGAAGCTGGAAGGTGCGGAGATGCAGACCTGTCCTCGAAAACACCGGCGTGTGGGTGAAGACACTCAGGGCCTCAGGCCATGGGACGTGCTCGGAGGGGCCACCTGCCGGCACAATGTGTCTTCTGTTCCAAGCCACCTCTCTCTGTCTAAGAGAGGTCCCTCCGAGAAGAGTCCTGGGGGTGTGACTCCTCGGAAGCCCTGGAGACCCGATCTGCTCTGCAGGATCAACTGCCAGGAGAGTCTGGGGTCCTGGATCCGGCCTTGCTGCGGCCCTGTCTCCTTTGGTTGGCGGCCGATCACTACTTTCTGGTTCAGGGAGAACAGCTCTCCTGTTCTCTGTGCAAAGTCATTCTAAGAATGTGAGGGAACCACATGTAAAGGTGCCCCAAAAGACAGAAAGGTTCTATAAGCTGATGTGAATCATATGTTTAAAAATACTCCTACCCCCAACAGGATTCCTCTGTGACTCAGGTTGTAATGACACTGTTCTCTCATGTCTCTGCATTAACGTTCTTAATTTGCTACTTCACCTCTCTGATTTCTTTCATTTAATGCCATTGTCAAACACTCTTTTTTTTTTGGCTTCACAATTCCTTTCCCCAAACCTACTGAAGAGATATTTACTGACTTCTCATATCTCTGTGGTCTGGGTTTGCTAGGCTGTGGTCGCTGAGTGCCTTCAGCTGGGGGCTTAAACAGCACACATCTGTTTCTCACCAGCTTGGAGGCAGAAAGTCCAAGAACAAGGCTCCCACAGACCTGTGTCTGGTGAAGATCGTTCCTGGTTCTCTCTGTGTCCTCACGTTGCGGAAGGGGTTGCAGTCTCCAGTGTCCTTCCGTCCTCCCTGGAGCAGAGGGCAGGGGGCGGACAGAGAGCTTCTCCTGGGTCTTGTCTTCTCAGTTGCCGTCGGCTCCGAAGTGATTCTGAGGCCAAAGTGGATATGATGATGCTCCTGTTTTTCCCTGGATGTCCAGGGCAGGAGCTATTATATCAAGTAAACTAATGAGGAAAGATATGGGAGAGTAGAGATGAGACAAAAAGCAGGAGAGAGGAGGGATTTCCACTGGGGCGTGTTTTTACAGCCGTGTGCTAGAAAGGCGCTTATGAAGATAATGAACATAAACGCACACTCTCCAAAAACAGATAGAAAATGCAGTGGAGCATTAGAGTGGGTGATTAAAGAGAAAAACCAATCAGGAGGTAAAATTACTGTTCATAGGGCCATGGATGCTATTGGCAAAGTTTGGAAGGCTGTGTCTGGAGAGAAGTGTGAGGAGATCTGGGCGGTGTTAAGACTGTGATGATCAGTAAAGATCTCGTGAGCTGCCAGGAGTTATTTTTTCTACTTGCCGTGTAGTGTTTCTTTCCAACCTGTGTCTTCCTTTGACTAGATGTGGCTTTTTTAGTCCATCAAAATATAACATTCTTGTCTTATCTGCCTTCATCATCACAGCCAACTTAATATGTTATAAAAATAGACTTGTTCCTATTTTGTGTCCTCTTTCCTCCAGGAATACAGAAAAACTAAGTCTAAATAGTTCTAATTCCCTCTGCTTGTTTTTGTTTTCTTTTTGCTGTAAATACAGATGCCACCTGACAGGGTTTGGCTGTCCACCTAGGACCTGAAACTCAGCAGTGTCTCTCCTGGACACTCGGTTCACGTGCCTTGTCTTTCTGCTCCCTTAATAGCGTCTTGGTTGGCCAGAGTTTCCTTTGTAGCTCAGTCATGTCAGTATTGACCTTCAGAGTGAGAACTTCGGTTATTTTCTAGAAACATTATTTAACTTTACATTTAGATCTACAATATATCTCAAACTCTGTAGGTGTTCAGAGGGAGGTAGGGTCTAGATTTATTTTTTTCCAAGTGGATGTATCATTTACCCGTGTAGGGGAAGAAAAATCTCTTATCCAATTCATCTTAGGTGATTCGTATGGAAGTGACGAGACTAGGAGAAGGCCTTGGTGTCCAGAGGCTGTGAGAGGTGAAGTCGGGAGGCCGCTGGTGGGCAGGCTGCCTCCAGCCTGGCTTCTCGCGTGGGCGCTCCCGTGTGTCTGAGGCCGATGAGGGTCCAGAGTGGCCTCTGCTGTCCTTCCGTTCCTGCTGGAGAGGAGAGCAGCGGAGCACCAAGAGCTCTCGTGTCGGCGACTTCTCAGGTCCCCTTGGCTCCGAAGTGACCTTCTGTCAGAGCGGCTTGTTTGTAGGCGGGGTATTCGACCTCCTCCAGCAGCGCTTCCTGAAAGAGCCCGCCCCGCCGCGCCCCGCAGCCTGCACAGGGGTCCCCCCCCCCCCGGCGGGGTGGGACGGCCTGCCGCGAGGGGCTGGGGCTTGTCTGGGTGCTGCCCTGATTACTGCTGTTACCGCCTCCTGGATCTTAAGGCCTCCAGCTGCGTCCTTCCTTCTCGGAGCTGGCTTTAGAGGGCTGCCACTGTGCATTTCAGTGTGAAGTACAGAATCAGTGTCTTGGCTTTTACAGAGAATAATTCACTAGGCTTTGATCGGCAATTTATTAAAGATACAGTTTAAACATACTTTTCTAATTGGTTGCTGCCATTATATAGAAATAATAGTTTATTAACCCTGTTCTAATAAAATTCCTATATTCACTTACTAATTTACTCTATAATTATTTTCTGTAGGTATTTTAGACTTTCTACATCCATAATAAGTTGAATACAAATACCAGTTTCTTCGCTCCTTGTTGTATTCAGTTTTCTAGCTGCATTGTACAGGCCAGGACCTCCAGGACATGTCGAATAGGAATGCGGATGTTTGTATTACTGGATTCAGTGAGGGGTGGGGAATTTCTAATATTTCTGTATTAGTGGTGTTTACCAGAAGAAACGGAGAAGGCAATGGCACCCCACTCCAGTACTCTTGCCTGGAAAATCCCATGGACGGAGGAGCCTGGTGGGCTGCAGTCCATGGGGTCGCTGAGAGTTGGATACGACCCAGTGACTTCACTTTTACTTTTCACTTTCATGCATTGGAGAAGGAAATGGCAACCCACTCCAGTGTTCTTGCCTGGAGAATCCCAGGGACGGCGGAGCCTGGTGGGCTGCCGTCTACGGGGTCGCACAGAGTCGGACACGACTGAAGCAACTTAGCAGCAGCAGTAGCAGCACCAGAAGAAATGTGTATACACCTATTCAGAATAAGAAAATGTATTACTAGTTCTGATGTGATTAAAATTTGTGTCATAAACTGAATTTTATCTAATCTTTTCCAATCAAGAAAATTTTATAATTTTTATTCTTTATTCTTCACATGATATTATACTGATTGATTTTTGAATGATAAACACATTTGCTTCTGGAAATAAACACAATACTTTTTGTGGTTTTTCTATCCTTTTGAAATATTGCATACTATTTGCTAATATTTTATTTAGTACTTTTGTATGTATATTTACAACAGATTTAATTTCTTTTGTTAATTCCTTTGGTTTGGAAATAAGATTAATCTGACTACAAAACAAGTTTGAGAAGTATTTTTTCCCTCAACTCTGAAGAGTTTGCATTGCAACTCTGAAGAGTTGTTCAGTCACTCAGTCATGTCTAGCTCTTTGCAACCCCTTGGATTGCAGCATGCCAGGCTTCCCTGTCCAGTTCTAACTGTTCCTTCTTGACCTGCATACAGGTTTCTCAGGAGGCAGGTCAGGTGGTCTAGTATTCCCATCTCTTTTAGAATTTTCCACAGTTTGTTGTGATCCACAGAGTCAAAGGTTTTAGCATAGCCAATGAAGCAGAAGTAGATTTTTTTGGGAACTCTTTTCCTTTTTCAATGATCCAGTGGATGTTGGCAATTTGATCTCTGGTTCCTCTGCCTTTTCTAAATCCATCTGGGACACCTAAAGTTCTTCGTTCATGTACTGTTGAAGCCTGGCTTGGAGAATTTTGAGCATTACTTTGCTAGTGTGTGAGATGAGTGCAATTGTGCGGTAGTTTGAGCATTCTTTGACATTGCCTTTCTTAGGGATTGGAATGAAAACTGACCTTTTCCAGTCCTGTAGCCACTGCTGAATTTTCCAAATTTGCTGGCGTATTGAGTGCAGCACTTTCACATCATCTTTTATTTTTTTTTATTTTACTTTGTTTTACTTTACAATACTGTATTGGTTTTGCCATACATCAACATGAATCCGCCACGGGTGTACACATGTTCCCAATTTGACATAGCTCAGCTAGCATTCCATCACCTCCACTAACTTTGTTCGTAGTGATGCTTCCTAAGGCCCATTTGACTTTGTGCTCCAGGATGTCTGGCTCTAGGTGAGTGATCACACCATCGTGGTTATCTGGGTCATAAATATCTCTTTTGTATAGTTCTGTGTATTCTTGCCACCTCTTCTTAATATCTTCTGCTTCNCTTTGTTCATAGTGATGCTTCCTAAGGCCCATTTGACTTTGTGCTCCAGGATGTCTGGCTCTAGGTGAGTGATCACACCATCGTGGTTATCTGGGTCATAAATATCTCTTTTGTATAGTTCTGTGTATTCTTGCCACCTCTTCTTAATATCTTCTGCTTCTGTTAGGGCCATCCCATTTCTGTCCTTTATTATGCCGATCTTTGCATGAAATGTTCCCTTGGTATCTCTGATTGTATTGATGAGATCTATAGTCTTTCCCATTCTATTTTTTCCCTCCGTTTATTTGCATTGATTGCTGAGAAGGCCTTCTTATCGCTCCTTACTGTTCTTTGAAACTCTGCATTCAGTTGGGTATATCTTTCCTTTTCTCCTTTGCCTTTTGCTTCTCTTCTTTTCCAGCTGTATGTAAGGCTTCCTCAGATAACCATTTTGCCTTTTTGCATTTCTTTTCTTGGGGATGGTTTTGATCACCATCCCCTGCACAATGTTATGAACTTCCGTCCACAGTTCTCCAGGCACTCTATCTATCGGATCTAATCCCTTGAATCTTATTTGTCACTCCATTGTATAATCATAAGGGATTTGATTTAAGTCATACCTGAATGGCCCAGTGGTTTGCCCACTTTCTTCAATTTCAGTCTAAATTTGGCAATAAGGAGTTCATGATCTGAGCCACAGTCAGCTCCTGGTCTTGTTTTTGCTGACTGTTTAGCACTTTTCCACTTTGGCTGCAGAGAATATAATCAATCTGATTTTGGTGTTGACCATCTGGTGATGTCCATGTGTAGAGTCTTCTCTTGTGTTGTTGGAAGAGGGTGTTTGCTGATGACCAGTGCATTCTCTTGGCAAAACTCTATTAGCCTTTGCCCTGCTTCTTTATGTACTCTCAACTACTCCAGGTATATCTTGACTTCCTACTTTTGCATTCCAGTCCCCTATGATGAAAAGGACATCTTTTTTTTGTAGCGTTAGTTCTAGAAGGTCATGTTCATCTTCATATAGCCATTCAACTTTAACTTCTTTGGCATTACTGGTTTGGCCATAGACTTGGATAACTGTGATACTGAATGGTTTGCTTTGGAAATGAACAGAGATCATTCTGTCATTTTTGAGACTGAACCCAAGTACTGCATTTCAGACTCTTTTACTGACTGAGGGCTACTCCATTTCTTCTAAGGGATTCTTGCCCACAGTAGTAGATATAATTATCATCTGAATTAAGCTCGCCCATTCTGGTTAATTTTAGTTCACTGATTCCTAAATTGTTGATCTTCACTCTTGCCATCTCCTGTTTGACCACTTCCAATTTACCTTGATTCATGGACCTAACATTCCAGGTTCCTATGCAATACTGTTCTTTACAGCATCAAACTTTACTTTCGCCACCAGTCCTATCAACAGCTGGCCTTTGTTTCTGCTTTGGCTCAGCCTGTTCACTCCTTCTGAAGCTATTTCTTCACTCTTCTCCAGTAGCATATTGGACAGCTGCTGACCTGGGAAGTTCGTCTTTCAGTGTCATGTTATTTTGTCTTTTCATGCTTTCCTGGAGTTCTCAAGTCGAGAATGCTGAAGTGGTTTACCATTCCCTTCCCCAGTAATTAGTATTATTTATTATCTGAAACATTGGAAATATTTTTAGGAAACCCACTGGCTCCTGGTGATTCTCCTTCATGCAAGTTTATGGTTTCAGATTTTATTTCTTTATTAGTCAGAGAATTGTTGAGATTTTACATTTCTTTTTGTGGTAGTTATAATTATAAGTTGTGTTTTACAATGAATTTTTCCATTTTGAGTAGTTTACAGATTTGTGATATAAAGTTGTTCACAGTATATTCCAAAAAGCTGCAAAGGAAAGAATGCTTCCATACTTATTGAACAAGACTGATTGCATTACCCTGATTCTGAAACCTGAGACATCACAAAAGAGAAAGTTACAGGCCAACATCCCTAATGAATGTAGATACAAAAACTCTCAACAAAATATTAGCAAGCCAAATTCTGTAGTACATTCAGGGATTGCACACCATGATTGAGTGGAATTTATCCCGGGGATGCAAGGATGGTTCAGCACCAGCAAATCAGTAAATGTGGTCACGTAATAAAGTGGAAGATGAAAGGCCTAAGATAATCTCAGAGGAGAAAATGCATTTATCAAAAGTGAGCATTCACTTATGATAAAAAATTCTTGACAACAAGGGTGTACAGGGAATGTACTTCGTAATAAAGGCCATATATGACAGCCGACGGCTACCATCACACTCAGCAATGAAAAGACTAAAGCTTTAAGGTCAGGAGCAAGACAACCATGTTCACTGTCACCAGTTTTATCCTGTTAAAATCTTTTGTTGTCCATAGAACCTAAAATGATTGTTCCTTTTCCGTTTCTGATATTATTGCTTTTGCCCTCTTTGTTCCATTTCCTTCCTTAACTTTACTAGGGGTTTATGAATTTTCTTAGTCTTCAAAAATTAACAGCCTTTGACTGTTGACTTTTCTCAAAACGGTGTTTCTTTTTTCTGTTTAATGAACTTCTAATTTTATCTTTATCATTTTCATTTAATTTTCATCTTCTGATCTCTTGCTGACTCTCTGTGGTCTAGTATTAAGTCATTGGTGTTTAGTTTTCATCTTATCTAAGGCAGATTTAAGGCTAAATCTTTCTTAGGTTCAGCCTTAGCTGCATCCTGTGAGTTTTGAAGACCTTTCAAGACCTTTAATTCAAAATGCTTAAAAATTTCCATTTAATTTCTCTTTCAACAAGGAATTTTTTAGAAGTTTATGACTTAGTTTTGAAATAACTGGTCCTTTACTAGCTATCTGTTTCATTAATGAATTCAGTTCCACTCTAGTCAGAAAATATGTTTTCAGTCATTTGAAATTTGCTGGGATTTGCCGTAAGTTTTGGAATATGGCCACTTTTTGGTAGATGTTCTTTGTGCACTTAGGAACAAAATTATCTTATCGTTGGATTCAGGTTTCTATAACAAATCAGTCATTCAAGATTATTAGCCCTCTTGTACAGGCCTTTCAAATCCTTACTGATATTTTCTGATCTATCTGCTTAATCCTTCAAATTTACCTAGATTTATCTATTTTTTTCAATTTTGTCAGCTTCTGCTTTTTAATATTTTGAAATCATATGGTGACATATAGAAATCAGATTGTTACTCTTCCTAGAAAATTTGCCCTGTATCGTTATGAAATTCTGTTTCAACAGTTTGGTTTTAAAACCCACTTCATCTGATGTTAGTATATATCAGTTTTCTTTGGGTTAATATTTATACAGTTGATCTTCTGCAATCATTTTACTTCCCACCTTTCTCTGTTCTTATATTTAAGTAGTATTCCTTGCACAGGTGACTGGTTGCTTTTATTTTAGCCCAGTAAAATTAAATTAAATGTATCAATAATTTCTGATGTGGCAGTGTTCTTCAGTCGCTAAGTTATGTCCAACTCTTTGCAACCTCATGGACTACAGCACGTCAGGCTTCCCTGCCCTTCACTATCTCCTGGAGTTTGCTCAAACTCATGTCCACTGAATCGGTGATGCCATCCAACCATCTCATCCTCTGTCACCGCCTTCTCCTTTTGCCTTCGATCTTTTCCACCACTGGGGCCTTTTCCAGTGAGTCAGCTCTTCACATCAGGTGGCCAAAGTGCTTGCTTCAGCTTCAGCATCAGTTCTTCCACTGAATATTCAGGGTTAATTTCCTTGACTGGTTTGATCTCCTTGAAGTCTAAGGGATTGACTGGTTTGATCTTCTTGAAGTCTAAAGGACTCTCAAGAGTCTTCTCTAGCACTCAGTTTGAATGTATCAGTTTTTCAGCACTCAACCTTCTTTGTATTCCAACTCTCACATCTGTACATGACTACTGGAAAAACCACAGGTTTGACAGTATGAATCTCTGAAGGCAAGGTGATGTTTCTGCTTTTTAACATGCTATCTAGGTATATGGGAGCATAGGTTTTCTTCCAAGGAGCAAGCATCTTTTAATTTCATGGCTACGGTCACCAACTGGAGTGGTTTTGGAACCCAAGAAAATAGTCTGTCACTGTTTCCATTTTCCCATCTATTTGCAATGAAGTGATGGGACTGGATGTCATGATCTTTTTTTGAATGTTGAGTTTTGAGTTTTAAGCCAGCTTTTTCACTCTCCTCTTTCCCCTTCATCAAAAGGCTCTTTAGTTCTCTTTACTTTTTGCCAATAGGGTGGTTTCATCTGTATATCTGAGGTTGTTGGTATTCCTCCTGGCATCTCTCGTGATATTCTCTGCATAGAAGTTAAATAAGCAAGGTGATAATATACAGCCTTGACGTACTGCTTTCCCAATTTGGAATCCAGTCTGTTGCTCCATGTCTGGTTCTAACTGTTGCTTCCTGTCCTGCATACGGGTTTCTCAAGAGGCAGGCGAGGTGGCCGGGTATTCCCATCTCTTGAAGAATTTCCAGTGTGTTGTGATCTGCACAGTCAGAGGCTTTAGTGTCCTCACCTTTCTAGCCTGTCACTAATTTTCCTGTTTCCTTATTTCTTTCTGGACTATTTTTCTTCTCCCTGACAACGCCCACCCCCTGCCCCATGCCATCCCGCGCCCAGTTTGGACTTTGGGAGCATCTGTTGGCAACACACTCACTCACTTTTTGTGAGGGAAATGTCTTCACTTTCCTTTGCAAAACTGTGTTCTCTGACTAGCCATGTGGATGGGCAGTGGATCCCTTCAGCTTTTTAGTGATGTCATACAGTCTTTCTTTCCAGCGTTTTACTAGGGGGTCATCATGCCGCCTCATTGGCGTGTCTCAGCTTCTTGTACTGTGTTCTCCTCATCTTTGTTGGGTCCTGCCCACTGTACCTGCAGGTACTTGTGCCATCTGTGCATGCAGTATGAGGCTACGATATAGGGTTCTGTGGGCTTGTCACTGGTGGTCAGCAGTCCCTGTGGGCCAGGTTGAGGCTTGGCGGGATTCACTGTCCGGGCCCACCTCGCTGGCTTTCTGCATGGCTGAGGAGGGCAGGCCCGCCCTGGTCCCGCTGTGCATGCCTGCAGGGCTGGCTGCTGGTCGGTTTACACATCACCTGATGTCAGAGAGGGGCCACGAGATTCGTGAATGTCACGCTTTGTAAGAAATGGGGGTGAGACATTGTGTCAGTTCTGAAAAGTTAGAGTTATATGAGACTCAGACAAACCAGCTGTCATTCCTCTAAATGTCTTAACATCACTTTTTTGTCAGATACACTTCTCTGAATTTAAACGAAATATGGACATGATAAGCCTATGCAGTATTACCTTCTGAGATAAGCATTATCAGTCTGATATAACTCCTTTTGTCTTCTTTTGATGTTTGTAACACATGTGTATAAAATGCACATATACATGTACACATACAAATTGTATCACGTCATCTGTGTGGCTTGGCTTTCTGCTTTCTTCATCCAGCACCATGTAGATAACAATTTTATATTTCATTTGTTTTCTTCAACGTATCATAGGTAATGACTGACTTATATCTCATTATGATTGGATTTTTATTAACTATGTCTCTGGGCTTCCCAGGTGGTGCTAATGGTAAAGAATCCTCTTGTAATGCAGGAGACACAGGTTTGATCCCTGGGTCGAGAAGATCCCCTGGAGAAGGGCATGGCGACCCACTCTAGTATTCCTGCCTGGAGAATCCCATGGACGGAGGAGCCTGGCGGGCTACAGTCCATGGGGTTGAAAAGAGTCAGACACAACTGAGCGACTAAGCTAAGCTAATTAGTGCTGTTGTTATAAGCCTCTTTGTACATGAGTCTTTAACTTCATTTCTGACTTTTTCATTAGAATAAATGTTAGAAGTAAAGCTATAGATGAAGTGTTAGGAACATTTTTAAGGCTTACGATATGATATATAAAGCCCAGTTACCTTTCTGCTTGTTTGAACAAATTTGTGTTCCTATGAGAATTTTGTGAATACTTTTCTCACCCCCATTTCTCACTCTTGCTCACTCAATCATCACCCCCATCTCACTCCCATTAAATCGCAGTTCAGTTTTAACCTTTCTTAGTTATGTTTGTTTTCATTTTCATCTATTTATTTCTTAGAAAGCATAATGTGTGTTCAAATATTTACTGAGTATTTATGTTTCTTCTGTTAATTTTATTTTCAAACTTTTATCTACTTTGCATAGCATAAATAGAATATTAATGATTTTCTTAATGTTTTCTGCAAACACTTTGTATAATGTTGCTGGTAACGTTTTCTGTTATTTCTGCAGATATGTTTCCAGTTGGGCTTTTTGTTATGTATACACTACTCTTAACATATGTAAACTGCGATATGGTCTCAGCTTTCCCTTAGAACCTACCATTCACTTGCTGGAATTGAGAACTCATGTTGAACAGATCTTCTTACCTCAAAGAAACAACACTAAATATTCAAACAGAATGGAGTGCAGTCTCAGACGCTGTGAATTATTGAATGCTATCTATTTATTTTATGACCTGGTTCTTGAAAAATAGAAAAATACATATTCACTTCTTTCCTTGTAGGGGGAGTAAAGTGGTTTCCCCTCTATGCTTCTGAGTTTTTGGCTGAGACATCTTATAATAAATGAGAGATTAACAAGGGGAAGGCAAACTGTTTAGTAACACGTGGACTCACTTTACATAGGAGATGTGCAGGGAGAAAGAGTAACTTCCCAGAGGGCTAAAATTTCGGGACTAAAAACCAGTTTAATAGAGAAATGGGAGGAGGGTGTAGGCGTCTAGGAGAGAGCAAATGATTTTAGGAAGATCGGGCCTCAGAGGTCGAGGGGAGGGTGATGGTCTGAGCCACAGTCTCTGATGCCGGGTCCACTTCTGGGCTGCTCTCCTCAACAAGAGGCCACGGCCCCCCCCCAAGCTTCACTGATGACAGTCCCAAGAAGGGGAGTTTTGGCACTGGAAACCCCTTAGGAGGCTCCGTCTTTAGGCAAAGAACACCTCTTTCTGCTTCTGCTGTTTTCCCCACGCTTTCAGTCCTCAGTGATTGACACCAAAGTGGCATGTTTTGAAGTGGTGTGCCCTGAGCTTCTTGTCGTATTTTGGGGTGGCCCCTCCTGCTCTCCTTCCCTCGGACACTATTTGAATGGATTTTAAGACACAGAGCAGTGAGCAGGTTAGAGGTTGCTCTAAGATAAAGTCTTGGAAGCCTGGGCAGAGATGTTCCACCTCTTCCATCTGGGAAGGGCCTCCCGGGGGGGCAGGGCCTCACGGTATTGCCTGGGAGGACCGTCAGGTGTGAGTTGGGCAGGGAGCCCTTCCTCCATCGCTCTGTGTCTTAAAATCTTAGTGTAACCAGCTCCCTCCCAGATGTGCAGCAAGTGGATACACCCTAAACAGGCCAAACCTACATCACACATTGACCCTGAGCTTCGCTGTCCCAAACATTCAGCTGTGTTCTTTTCCAAATGGCCATTCATCTTGCTGTCCACTCGCTTTTGAAATGAATTAAGGAAATTAACATGTTTTAAAAGTCTGGAACCTTGCCCACTCAGACATTCTTCCTTGGTAATGTATTTGGCAGACTGAACTGAACAATTCAAGCCATTCTAAAGAAAATTGAAAAGGAAATTTACCTCTTTATTCATGCCTAAGCCATTTTAGAAGAAGGAAAATGGTTGGATTTCCAGAGTGCTGAATGTCTCTGCTCTGGCGATGTCCTCGTGTCTGAGGGACAAGGCATTCCTCAGCCTCAGGCCGCAGTGATGCCAGGTCCTGGTTCTTCCCCGTCTGAGCAGACAGCCACCAGCCCAAGTTCAGAGCAAGTCCAAATAATTACCATGTTCTTCAGGAGGAAGAATCCTGCTTTTGGCATTGGAACTGTATCTAAATTGAAACGTGATTACCTCAAGAGCACTGCAGACAGCTTGAAGTGAAGTGAAGTGAAGTGCTCAGTCGTGTCCGACTCTTTGCGACCCCATGGACTGTAGCCTACCAGGCTCCTCTGTCCATGGGATTTTCCAGGCAGTAGTCCTGGAGTGGATTGCCGTTTCCTTCTCCAGGGGATCTTCCCGACCCAGGGATTGAACCCGGGTCTCCCACATTGTAGACAGATGCTTAACCGTCTGAGCCACCAGGGAAGTCAGCTTATCAGCCTCCTGAGGAGCACACTGCCGGCCTCTTTACAGTCTTGGATTTAATCAGCGTGAAGCATTTTTTGGTTTTCTCCCTTGGTAGCTCAGAGAGCCTGTAAGCCCTGTGGGTTATTTCACAAATCCTCTTGTGCCACTAACAGAATCCACAGGGCACCATGGAAAAGGGGGTGTATGTGGTTCCAGCAGAACTAATTAGCATGTTTTTATTTTCTTTTCCTTTTTTGCTTTAGAGTGAAATCATCAAACAATAAGCGAAAGTTGCACAGCTATAGCTTTGATTTTAACTTTTCATGGGCATCTTGGGATGTGACTCTAATGAGAACCAATCCATCAAAATTAGGCTTTTCTTGTTTGCCAGACCATTAACGTTGTCTTAATGTCATTAGCTCTGCTTAGTGGTGCACGTTTGCCATTGTGATTATTAAAAAGATACTGTAATGTTTCTCACGTCTATTTCAATGACAAAATGCCACATAGTGAAGTCTGGATAAATACATCTAGGACTTTCTTTGGGAAAAACACTAGTGACATGAAACTTTGTTCAGCTTGTGATGCAGTTTTCTCCCTGTGCAAAGGTAATTCCACATTAACAGTGATCCTGTGTTTTTCCATCTTTATTGAGGTATAATTGACATATTTATAACACTGTGTAACTTTAAGGTGTACAAAGTAGTGATTTGATACCCATATATTGCAAATCAGTTCCAACTGTAGCATTAGATAACACGGAGAAGGCAATGGCACCCCACTCCAGACTCTTGCCTGGAAAATCCCATGGATGGAGGAGTCAGGTAGGCTGCAGTCCATGGGGTCGCTAAGAATCGGACACGACTGAGCGACTTCCCTTTCACTTTTCACTTTCATGCATTGGAGAAGGAAATGGCAACCCACTCCAGTGTTCTTGCCTGGAGAATCCCAGGGATGGGGGAGCCTGGTGGGCTTCCGTCTATGGGGTCGCACAGAGTCGGACACGACTGAAGCGACTTAGCAGCAGCAGCAGCATCAACTTACTATTTCTTTCTTTGCTGTGAGAACACTTAAGAACTCAGAACAGTGATCAAATTTTACATTTCATCTTCTGTTTTTTCTTTTTAAAAAAAAAAAAATCTTTTGAAAGACAAAGAAAGCAGAAAAGAAAGTACCAAGGAAAGAAAGAACCAAGAAGGAAAACAAATTAAAATGTGCTTTGCTAAGTATTATAGTCACTTTTCTTATTAATTTTTTTGCCTTCTCTTGAAATAAGAGCAGTTTTTTCTTTTTCTTTAACCCACAAATAATTCACGTTAGAAGTGAGTCACATGTATTACTTACTTGATCAGTTAGAACAGAGGGTATGGAAACAGTCTCTTTGGCAGGTTTTGATCACTGCCTTCTTAGCAGAGTTGATGGACTAGGCTCCCAATGGACAGTGGCATGTTTGACCCTAATGTTACTATAATGTTCTTTGCTGTGAATTTTATATTTTGCTTGAATGACTGTACTCAGTTCAGGTCAGTTCAGTCGCTCAGTCGTGTCCAGCTCTTTGCGACCCCATGAATCGCAGCACAGCAGCCCTCCTTGTCCATCACCGTCTCCCAGAGTTCATTCAAACTCGCATCCATCAAGTCGATGATGCCATCCAGCCATCTCATCCTCTGTCGTCCCCTTCTCCTCCTGCCCCCAATCCCTCCCAGCATCAGAGTCTTTTCCAATGAGTCAACTCTTCGCATGAGATAGCCAAAGTATTGGAGTTTCAACTTTAGCATCATTCCTTCAAAGAACACCCAGGGCTGATCTCCATTAGAATGGACTGGTTGGATCTCCTTGCAGTCCAAGGGACACTCAAGAGTCTTCTCCAACACCACAGTTCAAAAGCATCAATTCTTCGGTTCTTAGCTTTCGTCACAGTCCAACTCTCACATCCATACATGACCACTGGAAAAACCATAGCCTTGACTAGATGGACCTTTGTTGGCAAAGTAATGTCTCTGCTTTTCAATATGCTATCTAAGTTGGTCATAATTTTCCTTCCAAGGAGTAAGCGTCTTAATTTCATGGCTGCAGTCACCATCTGCAGTGATTTGGAGCCCCAAAAATAAAGTCTGACACTGTTTCCACTGTTTCCCCATCTATTTCAGTTAAATCCCCTTAAAATCTGCCACCCTTTGGCTTGCTCTTGGTGACACTGGCCCTGCGCATCTCATTCAGTTACCTTGAACTTGTGTAAGTGCACTGGGTGCTATGGTGGTTATGGATGGTGTGTCTATTTCTGTCTCCTGGACTGTGATTTTCTTTCTTTTTCTGATGTATAATCACAGGTTGTCTTTCACACTTGGGGGAGCAAGAGTAGTTTAATTGTATCCATTGTTACTCTAATTTGGGAACATCCAGTTTGAAGGCAGGCCTTACTTTAAATCCTAATGCTGCTTCTTTGTTATTCAGTTCAGCTCTGTCACTCACTCCTGTCCAACTCTTTGTGACCCCATGAATCGCAGCACCCCAGGCCTCCCTTTCCATCACCAACTCCCAGAGTTCACTCAGACTCATGTCCATCGAATCCGTGATGCCTTCCAGCCATCTCATCCTTGGTCGTCCCCTTCTCCTCCTGACCCCAATCCCTCCCAGCATCAAAGTCTTTTATTTTTTTATTTTTTATTTTTTCTTTTAAAATGAGTCAACTCTTCGCATGAGGTGGCCAAAGTACTGGTGTTTCAGCTTTAGCATCATTCCTTCCAAAGAAATCCCAGGACTGATCTCCTTCAGAATAGACTGGTTGGATCTTCTTGCAGTCCAAGGGACTCTCGAGAGTCTTCTCCAACACCACAGTTCAAAAGCATCAATTCTTCAGCACTCAGCCTTCTTCACAGTCCAACTCTCACATCCATAAATGACTACTGGAAAAACCATAGCCTTGACTAGATGGACCTCAGTCGGCAAAGTAATGTCTCTGCTTTTGAATATGCTATCTAGATTGGTCATTATTTTCTTCCAAGGAGTAAGCGTCTTTTAATTTCATGGCTGCAGTCACCATCTGCAGTGATTTTAGGGCCCCCAAAAATAAAGTCTGACACTGTTTCCACTGTTTCCCCATCTATTTCCCATGAAGTGATGGGAACGGATGCCATGATCTTTGTTTTCTGAATGTTGAGCTTTAAGCCAACTTTTTCACTCTCCTCTTTCACTTTCATCAAGAGGATTTTTAGTTCCTCTTCACTTTCTGCCATAAGGGTGGTGTCATCTGCATATCTGACGTTATTGATATTTCTCCCGGCAATCTGGATTCCAGCTTGTGTTTCTTCCAGTCCAGCATTTCTCATGATGTACTCTGCATATAAGTTAAATAAGCAGGGTGACAATATACAGCCTTGACGTACTCCTTTTCCTATTTGGAACCAGTCTGTTGTTCCATGTCCAGTTCTAACTGTTGCTTTCTGACCTGCACACAGGTTTCTCAAGAAGCAGGTCAGGTGGTCTGGTATTCCCATCTCTCTCAGAATTTTCCACAGTTTATTGTGATCCACACAGTCAAAGGCTTTAGCATAGTCAATAAGGCAGAAATAGATGTTTTTCTGGAAC
>SJYX01006140.1:0-51528 GCA_006410675.1 Oreotragus oreotragus | reverse complement strand
GATTTCTCAAGAGGCAGGTCAGGTGGTCTGGTATTCCCATCTCTTTCAGAATCTTCCACAGTTTATTATGATCCACACAGTCAAAGGCTTTGGCATAGGCAATAAAGCAGAAATAGATGTTTTTCTGGAACTCTCTTGCTTTTCCCATGATCCAGCGGATGTTGGCAATTTAATCTCTGGTTCCTCTGCCTTTTCTAAAACCAGCTCGAACATCAGGAAGTTCATGGTTCACGTATTGCTGAAGCCTGGCTTGGAGAATTTTGAGCATTACTTTACTAGTGTGTGAGATGAGTGCAATTGTGCGGTAGTTTGAGCATTCTTTGGCAGTGCCTTTCTTAGGGATTGGAATGAAAACTGACCTTTTCGTGGCCACTGCTGAGCTTTCCAAATTTGCTGGCATATTTAGTGCAGCATTTTCACAGTATCATCTTTCAGGATTTGAAACGGCTCAACTGGAATTCCATCACCTCCAGTAGCTTTGTTTATAGTGATGCTTTCTAAGGCCCACTTGACTTCACATTCCAAGATGTCTGGCTCTAGATGAGTGATTACACCATTGTGATTATCTGGGTCGTGAAGATCTTTTTCGTACAGTTCTTCTGTGTATTCTTGCCACCTCTTCTTCAAGCCCATTAACTCAAGTCTTTTGAGATGTACATTGTGCACACACAGATTTGAGCTGATGGCAGTTTGGGCCATGAAGTGACTGGGGCAATAGCCTGTGTTTGAGGCTGGTATATCATTGTGGGCTTCCTTGGTGGCTCAGGGGTAAAGCATCTACTTGCCAAGCAGGAGACACAGGTTTGAATCCTGGGTTAGAAAGATACTCTGGAGAAGGAAATGGTGACCCACTCCAGTATTCCTGGAAAATCCCATGGACAGAGCAGGCTGGCAGGCTACAATCCATGGGGTCACAAAGAATCAGATATGACTTAGTGACTGAGCAGGAATGCAATCAACGTGGCACAGAAAAGAAACTGCACATGCTGGAGGCTTAGAATGGGGCTGAGATGAAGTTTTAGAGAGAGCTGGGTGGGGTGGTATATTATTAGCCAGTATTCTCTAGAAAAGAACCAATATGATATTGACACATGTAGAGAGATTTATTCTAAGTAATAGACTCACATGACTGGGACTGGTGAATCTGAAATCTGCAGTCAGCCAGCAGAGTGAAGACTGTTATGTTCCTGCTCATGTAGCAGTTTGAATTTGAGGGCCATCTCAAGGTCTTCAAGGGACCTGGTAGTTTTAAGGCCTTCAGTTGGCTTAATGATACCCTTTCATATGGTAGTGGATAATCTGCTTTATTCAAAGTCTACTGATTTAAATGTTAATCTCATCTAAAAGTACCTTCACAGAGACATATAGACTAGTATTGACCAACTTTTGGGTACCATGGCCTAGCCAAATAAAATTAACCATCACAAATCTACCCCTTGCCACTTTGGCATCCATACATATCTCCTTAAACTACACTTAATCTCCAAATAAAGACAATAACAAGACCATCCTTCCTCCTAACTTGATACAACTATTTTACATTCAATGGAAAATGTACTAACCATTTTTCCAAAAGAGAATTCCAAGTCCTTTGTGATGTTTCCCTTCTTTTTGATATCCTGTGGTGCATAAAAGTAAATATCTGGGAGCAACATCTCTCATTCAGTCTTCCATCTTTCCCAAATCTTGTGGATATTGAAATGGATGCTGACTTTAAGCCATGTTTTCCTTAGAAATAAAGGACAAGCTTCAAGAGCTGACTTCTGAGCTTCACAGACTTTGCCTACTCCACAGTTTTGCTGAAGACCAGTCATTCTTTGTCCTATATCCCAGATCAAGGTCTGGAAATGAGTAAGCAAATTAGGAGTATTTCAAGCCACACCAGGATTGGTTGAATTCTTTTGATACAATTCCTCTATTTTATCACATAACATAAAATATTACCAATCACAAAATCTTGAAGTTGGAAGGACTCTTATAAGCCACCTAGTCTATTATTTTCTAAATCTTAGTCTATCCTTAGGATTTCATGGAGAAGATTTTATGTGAATGGTTTTTTCTATCCTAAGAATATTTGAGAAGGTTCCTGGATCTTCTCTTCATTGTTCAATCAAATGGTCAGTATTTTGGAAGGCAGCTCATATATTCTCTAGGCAGTGGATTCCATTTTTTCTATGACTTTTTATACACACTCTATAACTTAACCAATTACAAGCATTACTTCGTTTTTGACTGCTCAAATAAAGCAGAACCTTAGCATTCATAAATTTAACATCAGCAGTTTCCATTTCTATTGCCACAGTCCTCAAATGTTCATGAAATGACTTAACTCATAATTTTATTAGACCATCAACTTGAGTGATATTTTCTGCTAGACTGGTCTGTAGAATTGATTCTCTTAAGTAGTAAGTGGACATATCCAGAAAGTCAGCATTCACTTGATTTTTTTCTCCTGTTTATGTTCACAGTAAGTCTTATAAAAAGAGTAAATAGCCTTACAAATGACTTTGGCCCTATTTTTATTAAGTATAAAGGATTGAAAAGAATCATTTAAAATTTTCAATAATTTATTATTAAATTTTGTAGGGAAAGATATGATTTTGTGGTATTTATGTATTTAGGATTTTTGAAGGCCGTGGCAAGTATTCCTAGTGAATGTCAATGGCCTACCATATAATCTGTTTCCACAGGGCATTTCTCCAAGGAGATCTGAGCACTACTTTAGCATTTCTTTATTACCCGGAAGGAGGTGGGAAAGGAGATATATACTGAAGCCCATAAAGATTTTGACCTGTTGAAATTAAACAGCATTTTAAAAAGAAACTAAAAGAATAGCACCTGATTTGACACTAGCAGGGAGCAAGACAGAGGCATGCTATGACCAATGTGTGCCTCAATTCTGTTGATGGAAACCCCCAAGATGAATATCTGTGCACAAAACTTACATGATAGGAACTTTAAATTTAGTGACTCTTCTTCACAAAATGAATCTATTTATATTATTTTATTTGTATTCCCCTTTGCTCAAGAACTAATTTGAGTTGCCTAATAAGACTATTGAATTGATGGTATCTTATGAGTAAAAAGGTAGGAATAATGCGTGTGACTTTCTAAAGTCTGTCTTATAAGAAAAAGGAAACTGTATTTAAAAAGACTACCAAAGGATACACAGAAGAACTGTACAAAAATGATCTTCAGGACCCAGATAATCACGATGGTGTGATCACTAATCTAGAGCCAGACATCTTGGAATGTGAAGTCAAGTGGGCCTTAGAAAGCATCACTATGAACAAAGCTAGTGGAGGTGATGGAATTCCAGTGGAGCTATTTCAAATCCTGAAAGATGATGCTGTGAAAGTGCTGCACTCAATATGCCAGCAAATTTGGAAAGCTCAGCAGTGGCCACAGGACTGGAAAAGGTCAGTTTTCATTCCAATCCCAAAGAAAAGCAATGCCAAAGAATGCTCAAACTACCGCACAATTGCACTCATCTCACACACTAGTAAAGTAATGCTCAAAATTCTCCAAGCCAGGCTTCAGCAATATGTGAACCNCACTCATCTAGAGCCAGACATCCTGGAATGTGAAGTCAAGTGGGCCTTAGAAAGCATCACTACGAACAAAGCTAGTGGAGGTGATGGAATACCAGTTGAGCTATTTCAAATCCCAAAAGATGATGCTGTGAAAGTGCTGCACTCAGTATGCAAGCAAATTTGGAAAACTCAGCAGTGGCCACAGGACTGGAAAAGGTCAGTTTTCATTCCAATCCCAAAGAAAAGCAATGCCAAAGAATGCTCAAACTACCGCACAATTGCACTCATCTCACACACTAGTAAAGTAATGCTCAAAATTCTCCAAGCCAGGCTTCAGCAATACGTGAACCATGAACTTCCAGATGTTCAACCTGGTTTTAGAAAAGGCAGAGGAACCAGAGATCAAATTGCCAACATCTCCTGGATCATCAAAAAAGCAAGAGAGTTCCAGAAAAACATCGATTTCTGCTTTATTGACTATGGCAAAGCCTTTGACTGTGTGGATCACAAGAAACCGTGGAAAATTCTAAAAGAAATGGGACTACCAGACCAGCTGACCTGCCTCTTGAGAAACCTGTATGCAGGTCAGGAGGCAACAGTTAGAAGTGGACAAGGAACAACAGACTGGTTCCAAATAGAAAAAGGAGTACGTCAAGGGTGTATATTGTCACCCTGCTTTTTTAACTTATATGCAGAGTACATCATGAGAAACGCTGGACTGGAAGAAGCACAAGCTGGAATCAAGAGTGCTGGGAGAAATATCAATAACCTCAGATATGCAGATGACACCACCCTTATGGCAGAAAGTGAAGAATGAAAGAGCCTCATGATGAAAGTGAAAGAAGAGAGTGAAAAAGTTGGCTTAAAGCTCAACATTCAGAAAACGAAGATCATGGCATCCATCCCATCACTTCATGGCAACTAAATGGGGAAACAGTGGAAACAGTGGCTGACTTTATTTTTTTGGGCTCCAAAATCACTGCAGATGGTGACTGCAGCAATGAAATTAAAAGACTCTTACTCCTTGGAAGGAAAGGTGTGACCAACCTAGACAGAATATTAAAAAGCAGAGACATTACTTTGTCAACAAAGGTCTGTCTAGTCAAGGCTATGGTTTTTCCAGTGGTCATGTATGGGTGTGAGAGTTGGACTATAAAGAAAGCTGAGTGCTGAAGAATTGATGCTTTTGAACTGTGGTGTTGGAGAAGACTCTTGAGAGTCCCTTGGACTGCAAGGAGATCCAACCAGTCCTTCCTAAAGGAGATCAATCCTGGGTGTTCATTGGAAGAACTGATGTTGAAGCTGAAACCAATACTTTGGCCACCTGATGTGAAGAGCTGACTCATTGGAAAAGACCCTGATGCTGGGAAAGATTGAGGGCAGGAGGAGAAGGGGACGACAGAGGATGAGATGGTTGGAGGACATCACCGACTCAATGGACATGAGTTTGGGTGGACTCCGGGAGCTGGTGATGGACAGGGAGGCCTGCTGTGCTGCGGTTCACGGGGTCGCAAAGACTCGGGCACGACTGAGCGCCTGAAATGAATGCCGCAGTGCCTGGTCACTCAGTCGTGTCCAACTATTTGCAGCCCCATCGTCCGCCAGCCTCCTCTGTCCAGGCAGGAATACTGGAGTGGGTGGCCATTCCCTCCCCAGCAGATATTCCCGACCCAAGGATCAGACTCAGGTCTCCTGCACTGCAGGCGGATTCTTTACCATCTGAGCCACCAGAGAAATCCAGTAAATGCTGTACTGTTTGAGAAAGATATATCTAGGTATATTATGAAAGGCACAAATGTTCATTTACAGAATTAAAAGAAAGCAAAACTACCCTCAGAATTACCAGAAAGACAACAGAGAATCTACTGAAAAGTCAAAAAAAAAAAAATAAAGATATTCGAAGGAAGAGTAAAAATAGAAAACAAAATAAGAGTAGAGAACTAAGACTATATGATAATTACAATCATAAATGTGAATGAGATTAACTTATGAAAAGAAAAATACTCAAATCTGTCAAACAAACAGACTCAGTCTACAAAAGCCACAGTTAAAACCAGAAGTGGAAAAAACTCAGGGTTGGTGACAGTGAGGCAAAGATGTTTTTAAGATCAGTGTTGGTGGGAAAATAAATTGGTACAACATTTCTTAAAGGAAGTTTGTATCAGAATGTAAAGTGTACACAACACTGTATTAAGCTAGCTCACTTTGAGAGATTAGCCTGAGGAAAAAATTGCACAAAAGCAAATAGCCGGGCCCAGAAGGGCTTCTTGTCTGGAGAGAGCAATAGGGGCTAGTCCTGCAGACACAGCGAGCATGCCACCACTAAGGCAGTACTGAAAGCTACTCTTAGGGCCAAAGTTGAAGAGTTACTAAAGGCACTCCTTCTCTTTTTGTTTGTGTGCTTGTCTATAAACATTTCTTAGTTCCTCTGGTGTCTATAACAGAGCAAGGAAGGGATTTTCCCCAAGTTCAAAATCTACAGTGACTCATCTCTGGGACTTCCTGAGGCTACTCTGTGCATTGAGCAACTGCACAGGCATTCTTACAGCTGTCTGCAGCAGTGAGACACAGCAAGCCTAAGAGAAGTCTTCTAATGCTTTTAGTAATTGTTCGAGTCTTAAAAAAAAAAATTCATGTCAATGTATGGCAAAACCACTATAATATTGTAAAGTAATTAGCCTCCAATTAAAATAAATAAACTTATTTAAAAAAAAAAAGAGCATGGGTGGGGGGGGGAAATGTATCAGTTACTTTTTTTTTTTCCAGTTACTTTTTAAAAGCAACCAAAGGACAGAGTGATCAGTGGTGTCAGAGTAAGATAAGGACTGAGAAGGGTTCAAAGGATGTAGCAAACATCGAGGTTAGCCAGTGACCTGGCTGAGAACAGCACCTGTGTGGTGGAGGGAAGGGTGGCTTTGAGAGAGAGGAGGAAGTGAAGACCCACAGAGAGTGAATTTGGACATCTATTTCTGGAAGTTTGGCCATGAAGAAGAGGGAGAGTAATGGGTGCTTGAAGGAAGGAATGAAGAGGAGGCAGGAAGAGGTGTTTAATTTTTGTTTTGTTTCTGTTAGGTTTTTAAGATGGAAAAGGAGCCTACATATAAAAAGCGGATGATTCAGAGAAAAGGGCCTTCAACAGAAAGAGGAATGTTGTAACTGTGGGGAAGGAGGAAAAGCCACAGAGAGGTCAAACGGAGAACTGCCTCTCCAATATCACCAACTGGAATAAAGATTTCCCTGCAAGGACCAGAGCCACTATTTTGATGAGGAAGGTCTTGCTTCTACCAGTTAGTTTTGAACTGGGAGTGCTCACCCAGTTTGATCCTAAAATGGAAAAATTGTGATGAAAATGTTCATTTTCTTGACTGTGGTGGTTTCACAGGCATGTGCACATGTTAAAGCTCATCAAAGTGTGCACTTCAAATAGCGTAATGTATAGTATGTCCATTTTCCCTCAGTAGAGCTATGGAGAATATTTGTGTGGGTGGTTTTAAACTGGAACGCCTCAGTCAACAGGGGGCGTGGTTGTGCACAAGATGCGAAAGGGTTTGCCTGAATATTGGTTCTATGGTTGTTTATCCTGATCTTTTCTTAGATGACAGCGCTCTGATTTATAGGCAGTAAAAGAAAGCAATTAAATAATTATAGGCATGAAGATACAGGCAAATGGATATGTAAAGGTGAGGTGGAGGTGAGGTGAAGTCGCTCAGTTGTGTCAGACTCTTTGCAACCCCATGGACTGTAACCTACTAGGCTTCTCCATCCATGGGATTCTCCAGGCAAGAATACTGGAGTGGGTTGCCATTTCCTTCTCCAGGGGATCTTCCCGACCCAGGGATCAAACCTGGGTCTCCCGCATTGGAGGCAGACGCTTTAACCTCTGAGCCACCGGGGATATGTAAAGGTTAGACTAAAACCTGGAGCTGCTGGAGCTGCTGAAATATTCTTGAGTGCCTGTGTATCCCATATTCACAGACTCAGCAGAGAAAGGATGAGATAGCAGGACAAAACATTTCTTCACAGTCACGTGGGAGCCGTATATGGGATTCTCAAGTGGCAGAGATTACAGTTGATGCCTTCCAGAGGACAGAATTTTGTTGCAAGTTTCTGTGACTAGGTCAACACCAGCATAAATATCACACTACTGGCTGATGGGAGAGACGACGGGAACAGAACGCAGAATAAAAGTGGAACACTCCAATGAAACCACTGAAAAAGTAAAAGGAGCTGTGAATGTGAGATCTTTTTTAAAATTGATTTTTAATTGGAGGGTAATTGCTTTACAACGTTGTGTTCATTTCTGCCGTAAAACAATGTGAATCAGCCATAAGTATACATGTATTTCCTCCCTCCTGAACCTTCCTCCCACCCCCAACCCCATTCCTCTCCTCTAGGTTCTCACAGAGTGCCAGGTAGAGCTCCCCGTGTTGCACAGCAACTCCCCACTAGCTATCTATTTTATATGGTAATGGATATGTTTCAATGCTACTCTGTCCATTTGTCCCACCTTCTCCTTCCCCTGCTGTGCCCACAAGTCTGTTCTCTCTGTCTGCATCCCTATTCCTGCCCTGCAAATAGGTTCATTAGTATCTGAATGTGAGATCTTAATGCAATTTCAACAGTTGTTAACGCAACACAGGTGTTAATCCACACCCTGGTTTTTGCAGGAAGGGGGACCCTTTTCAGGGCCCAAGAGCGGACTCTTGTCTAACACTCAGAAATGAATTGTCTGAGGAGACACATGTGCTGACAAAGCAGGAGACTTTATTGGGAAGAGGAGCCCTGACGCAGAGCAGCTGGGGAAGGGCATCCAGGACAATTGCTCTGTCACATGGCTTGCAGTCTCGGCTTTTATGGTAATGGGATTAGTTTCCAGCGTGTCTCTGGCTAATTATTCTGACTCAGGGTCCTTCCTGGTGGCACGTGCATCACTCAGCCAAGGGATTCAGAGAGAAGGATTCTGGGAGGTTGGTAGGACATATGGACTGGAGTCTCCTCTCTCTTTTTGAACTTTCCTGGATTCTTCTGGTTGGTGGTAACTGGTAAGGACTTCCAATTGTAAGATAACTCATGCAAGTGGTTACTGTGGTGCTTGGACAGACGGGGCGGTTTGGGTCAGTGGTTCCCCTAACAGTTTGTGAAAAGGATACACACCTCCTGGGGCTCCTCCGCCTCTCCCAGACATTAATAACGTGTGGCCAGTTTTTTTGATTGAGTACACTGGAAAATGGCTCCTTCCTTCCACCCACGTCCCCATCCATTTTATCCATCACAACACCACCATAAAGTGGACATTATTAGCCCCACCTCACAGCTGTGTAAAAAGAGGTACAGAGAGGAAAATAGCAATGTCCTACTGTATAGTATAGGGAACTGTATTCAATATCCTGTGATAAACCATAAAGGAAAAGAATACAAAAAAGAATATAAACATGTGTATATTCAGTTATTCTTTTTCTTTCCTTTTTTTTTTTTTTGCCACACCATAGGACTTGTGGAATCTTAGCTCCCTGACCGGGGATGGAACTCAGCCCCCCTGCTATGGAAACTTGGAGTCCTAACCATTGGGCCATCAGGGAATTCCCTTCTCTGCTATCTTTTAAAACACTAGTGTCTCTAAAGTTTTAGTCATTAGTGATATGTGACTATTTAAATTGGTTAAAATTAAACTGAATAAGAACCTCAGTTTCTCACTAGCCACACATCAAGTGCTCAGCAGCCATGTGTGGCTACAATACTGGACAGTACAGTTCCCACTATCACAGAGTGCCAGCGGACCATGCTGCTAGCACGTTACTATCATGTATCAAGAAGAGACAGTTATGAAACAGGAGGGACGTGGGCAGGGACAGCCTTTAAAAGAATGACGTAGCCATAGGATATAACAAAAACTGGTTCGAACCAAGTAGATCCAAAGTGGCAAGAAATATGATTTCCAATGGACCTTGAGCTCATTGTAATGTATTAGCCCAAGCTAAGTGACACCCCCCCCAGTGCCATGACAGTTCTGAAGCTGACCATAAAAGGCCAAAAAATGGGTGGCGATCTAATTCTTGTAAATTCCCTTCCCTGAAAATATTAATAATCCTCCCACTCATTACCATGAAATTACCCAGCCCATAAAAACTAACCACTCCAGATTTCAGGGCCTCTCTTGCCTTTTGAGATGGCCCACCCTTTGTCTGTGGAGTGTGAGTCTCCCTAAATATTATAAATCCACTTTTTACCTATCACTCCTGTCTCTCAATGAATCCTTTCTGTGATGAACCATCAAGAACCTGAGCTTTATGAAGTCCCGAGATCACCCGTGTGATCTCAGTGAAAAGACCGTGGGGGTGGAGGTGGGGCTTCCTTGGCGGCTCAGTGGTGGAGAATCCACCTGCCAATGCAGGAGACAGGGGTTCAGTCCCTGGTCCAGGAAGACCCCACATGCCTTGGAGCAACTAAGCCCATGTGCCCCAACGACTGAGCCTGTGCCCTGAAGTCTGGGAGCCACAACTACTGACCCCGCACACCTAGAGCCTGTGCCTTGCAACAAAAGAAGCCGCCGCAACGAGAGGCCCGCACACCACCACTGGAGAGTCACCCCTGCTTACCGAAACTAGAGGAAAAGCCCACGCAGCAAGGAAGACCCAGCACAGCCAGAAGTGAATACAGAAGTACAATTAGTTTTTCAAAAGATTAAAAAAACAAAAGACTGTGGGTTCAAGTCCCAACCTGAGTTACAAGCTTTCAGTTAGACACATGAAATGCTTACCTTTACCTGATTCTGCCCCTCTTTTATCTCCACTGTCTAGTCTGGAGTACTCTCTACAGTCCCCTCTTCAGTCTAAGAACCCAGAGGGCATGCCTGGGGCTGGTCTGCTGGCTCTGCAAGGTACCCAGCACTCAGGGCAGACACCCGGATTGTGATGACAAAGACGGATGCCTGACACTTTGTCCAAGCCCCGGAGACGGCAGCTCTGAAGCAATCTGCAGTGACAGCACCAGGGTGGGAAGTGAACAGCCTGTTTCTGCAAATTTCCTGTATTTTTGCCAGCTATGTCAGAATCCGACAGAAGCAGAAAGGATTAAGGGAGAAAGTCAGAAGTGAAGTGAGGGGAAGACAGTAGTGGTGCTAAATATACCAAAAACTTGGTAATCAAATGGCCTTTTTCTAGTTCTTCCAGGCATTGAAGTTCATCCTCCAAAACCATGAAGGAGAGAGACTTCATGTGCCATTTCTATAATGGGAATAATGTAATCGTCACTCACCCTCTTAAAACACCCACCAAACATGAATTTATACAATTATACAATTCTGGATCAACTTGTGTTAAAACCACATCCTTCTGATGATTAAGACTCTAGAATAAGCCTTGACATAAGATGCTGCTTTTTTTTTTTTTAAAGGAGAAGATAAAGGCCATTAGTGACCATTCTCCTCCCCTACTCTTATCCACCCCTACTCCTTTGTTCTTGAGCTATACTGGGGATTTGGAAGCCCCAGCCTTGGTACTCACCCCTCCCCAGCAGTTCTTCATACCCATGGGAGAGTTATTTGAGGACCAGCAAAGCTTTTGGCACTCTTTAGCTTTCTCTCTTTTATACTTTAATAAATCTTTATTACACAAAAGCTCTGAGCAATCAAGCCTCGTCACTGGCCCCAGATTGAATTTCTCTCCTCCAGAGGCCAAGAATCTCAGTCTTTTATGGCTCAACAACAACCTTTCACTATAAACTGTCCACCCCATCTAAATGTAACAGTTACCCACACATTGCTTTGCTGACTATGTTTCTTCAGCTCTTCCTGTAATTTAGGAAGTAACATCTTCAGAACATTATAAAACACTCCTTAGATAATTTAGAAGCCCTCTTTCAAGGCCCCGCCTCACTCGCGTGAGTATTATTTTAAAATGCTGCCTCTGGATTCTTGGTCTTCAATTTGAAACTTTTACAGCTGCTTCAGCACTTCCTTCCCTGAGAGAGCCTGTGGCCTTGCTCCAAACAACACTACACGTCTTCCTCTAAGTATCTGGGTTTGTTTTGGTTTCCTACAACGGAGCTGTTGCTCTCTGAATGGCTGGAGCCAAAGCCTTCTGGGGGAAAAAACAGGAATGGGCCTCCGCAGCTCCATACACAGAGCCAAGGAGCTTAGAAACCTCTGGGAGGAGCAGCTGGGTGAAAAGAGGCAGGCCTCTATGGGATTCCAGATCACATCCTACTGGGACACAAATGACCCTGGAGGGCTGTGCTTATAGTTTCTCAAAGGCCTGGCACTTAACTCTGCTGTCCCAGTGACTCACATGATAATTTTTCAGGCCTTCAAACTGGCTCAACAAGCTTTGTTTGTCCAGAGAGCTCCCCTGGGAGGCACTGGAAGAAAAACAGACTGAATGGGGATGTTTGGCCAGGTGATTCTTTTTGCTGACTTTCGGCTGGAGGAAATATTACCAGTATTCAGGCCAAAAGTTTGGAGAACTAAAGGCTGCCAAGCATCTGGACTGGATCAACACGCACAAGAGTTATTAGTTAAGAGTTAACCTCACTGCTAATGGTGGGTTTTGTCATTCAAGAACAAAACAGATAACTTGCGTGTGTGTGTGTGTGTGTGTGTGTGTGTGTGCGTGCACACGCGCACACATGCATGTGCTCAATCAGTCATGTCCAACTCTTTGCAACTCTATGGACTATAGCCTGCCAGGCTCCTCTGCTCATGGGATTCTCCAGGCAAGAATACTGGAGTGGGTTGCCACTCCAGATCCTCCTCCAGTGGATCTTCGTGACTCAGAGATCAAGCCAGCATCTCAGGCAGATAGCACTGAGCCACCTGGGGGAGCCCCCAGGTAACTTGGGAAGACCCTAAATCAAAATGTTCACTTCTCACAGGTAAGAAAGACAGCAAGCTTGTGGTATGAATCATAGAGGCTTCCTTTAACTGTGTGACCTAATCAGCTTACTTATTAAGCAATGGAACCATCCTGGGGCAGTATTTCTCAGATTTGAGAAATCACAGACCCCAAGAACATATCTGAAGAAATTTTATAACTTAGAATTAACAGTTTCTCATCTGCCTGCAGTGCAGGAAATCTGGGTTTGATCCCTGGGTCAGGGAAGACCCCCTGGAGGTTGAAATGGCTACCCACTCCAGTATTCTTGTCTGGAGAATCCCATGGACAGAGGAGCCTGGCGGACTACAATCTGTGGGGTCACAAAGAATCAGACATGACTGAGTGACTCAGCACGCATGCATAGAAGCATTATTCACAATGGCCAGAAAGCGGAACCAAACTGAAACTAAGCAAGACACTGTGGGGCTCTCCTGGATACAAACCCTTCATGTTTCTTGTTTGCAGGATATAGGCTTCATTCAGTGTCCTAGACCTTTGGTGAGTTCCAAAGGGATGATTCAAACAGTTGCTAATCAGGGAGGAGAGGGAATACAGAAACAGGGGAGGAGCAGTCAGGAAACAAAAATGCAGGGACCTCCCTGGAGGCCCAGTGGTTAGGTCTCTGTGCTTCCACTGCAGGCAGCATGGTTCCATCCCTGGTCAGGGAATTAAGATCCCACATGCCCGTGGCATTTCAAAACAAACTAACTAGCAAAAAACAACAGTGCAGGGGGAAGGTCCTTGCCCTTTTGAAGAAACATATAACAACATCTCTGAGTTATTCTGCAGGAACCCAGGTGGAGGATGGTATCTTCAGGTTGAGCACAAGATTCTTAGAACACCACCCTGTTAGCTCAGCACCAACACACAACTTTCTCTGAGATGAACCCTCACTCCAAATTTTGCCCACTGGGGAGTTCAGGTTTTCTGAGTACAACCTGCCCATTCTCCTGCTTGGCCCTGAATGAGCCACCTTTCTCTGCTCTAAACTCCAATGTTTTGCTAGTCTAAGAGTTACATTTACATGAGACAAATTAACAGGAGAAAATCATATAAAGTTTATTTACACAAATATGTGGGAGGCACCCAGGAAAATTGAATAACTCACCAAAATGGCCTCATTTTAAATAACTTCTTCAACTAAAGACAAAAGATATTTAGGGTAGGGAGAGTCAGTTTTGGAAGGTTAACAAGAAAAGTACAGCAAAGTGATGCAGATTTAAGTTGCCTTCCCACCATGGTTTCTAGAGTTTGGGGTTCTTCCACATAGAAGGGGGAGATTTTCCCTTACAAATGTAAATGTTTCTTACAAAAAGGCAACTTCTACTTGGTTTTCACAGCCCTTCCCTGGCTAGAGAACTGACACCCTGCAAGCTGTGTGGTATGACAAAAAAAAAAAAAAAAGAACCAGAGAAACTCATGAAGAAATGACCTGAGGCCAGATTAAATGAGTACAGGCCCTGCACACACCCAAATCTAATCAGCAACCCTGCCCTTGAATCATTGCTATAAAACTCCTCACCAAATCCTTCCTGGTTGGGACACACAGTTTTTGAGGCATAAGTCCACTGTTATCCCCAACTTTGGCAAAACAAAGCTACTATTTTCTTCTTCAACCAACTCTCTGTCTCTGAGATTCGATTCACTACCGGTGCATAGCGGTTGAGCTTTCGGCATCAGTACCAATTAATCTAATGTGGAAAATTCTCTGAGAAAGTCTCCTGCTGGGGCCTCACTTGGGTCATGGATTGACTACCCCTGATTTAAACACTATGACCTTCCAAAAGTGTCTGAAGCACTGGAATAAAATGGATGCTGCTAACTGAAGTCAGAGGGGGAAGGGCAACAAGAATTTATGTAAGCAAGGGTGATAGGAACAGAGGAAAGGAACAAATAGGTGATTAAATAGCTGATCCCATTAGGGGGTTGTAAGTAGAAAATATATAGGAGACCTGGGTAAGTTAATGATTATTCAGGAAAGCAGGTTTCCCTAACCACAAAACCATCAGGCTCGCTTAGCAACAAAACCATGCACCAGAAGCACTAGCCATGCCCCCAAACAATAAAACAATCGTCGCATGAAACCCACATACTGTCCAGTGAGCTCAATAAGTAAATGATCACTAGGACATGCTTTCTGCACACATAGAAAACAGTAATTTGTGGACCTTGCTTGATTACATAAGGACAAGAAAACTCCCCTACCCAACCTGAGGAGGAACAGATGAATGGAAGCCTGATCTCTACTCAAAAAACACACAGAAGTTCTCCCCCTTTCCACTTTTCCTTTGATTATAAAAATGTAGTCCAGTCAGTTCTCAGGTTGTGGCATTTCTTGTCCACTCTTCTTGCCCCCTCCAAACCCCCCAATTCTAATCCATCACTTTGCCTCTCACTGAATTCTCTTCTGCATTGCAACATAAAGAACTATGGTACCAGAGCTCTTCGGAGCCCCTGAAATAACACCAAACAGTTGCAAGGGAGGCTTTCCCACACGGTTGGTTTGCACAAGGGCAAAAGTCAAGGAGTATAGGATGTGGTTCACAGCTGGCTCTTCTGTTGTTTAGCTAGAGGACAACCGCCTCTACTCTGATGTTTTTTTCCCCTCACCTAGAAAAATATCAGACAATATCCCACCTCTTTGGGTGGTTGTTCAGATCAGTTCAGTTAACCAAACTTTTACTGGGCATCTGATTTTTATGTATTAGACATTGAGATAGTGCTGGGAGGAAACCAGAGTGGCCCCTACCTTCAGGGGGCTTCTCTGGTGGCTCAGCGGTATAGAATCGGTCTGCTAATGCAGCAGATGTGGGGTTTGGTCCCTGGGTCAGGGAGAACCCTGGAGAGGGAAATGGCAACCCACTGCAGTATTCTTACCTGGGAAATCCCATGGACAGAGGAGCCTGTCGGGCTACAGTCCATGGGGTCACAAAAGAGAGAGACATGACTTAGCAACTAAACAATAACAACTACCTCCCAGGAGCCAGGGTCTAGCGGAGGAGACTACTGTACTGAGTGCTATGGAAAGAAACTTTAAAGGACTCTGAAAAGTACTAAAGTTCTACAAAATATATGATAATAATATACCTTTATTATCTAATATGAGTCAATGGTTGATCTGATTCCTGACTCTGGGTGTTTTTCTAATATTTTTGTAGGGACTTCCCCAGTGGTCTAGTGGTTAAAAATCCATGCTTCCCCTGCAGGGTCATAGGTTTGATCCCTGGTTGAGGAGCTAAGAATTCACATACCTCACAGCCCAGCAAAAAAAAAAAAAATTTTTTTTGTAGAATTAAGCATTGAGGCACTTATTGAATATCACTTACCTGGGCATTGGCTGCACTCACCGTTTTCCATAAAGACATTTTCATGTTGTGCCCACTAGGTGTCTCAATATTTTGCAAGAAAATAGAAAAGCACAATGTTTTCACCTGTATCTTGAGTCAGCTGTAATATAAAGATATTACTTGGCTAAAATCTCAACTACTTTCTAGCAACCATTGTGAAAAAATGCCAGTAAGTATAGTTTCCTCTCTTTGAGAAGGATTCTCTCTCTTTCTCATAATCCATGTATCTGCAAATTATTCTCCTAAGAAAACCAAGAAGAAATTGGCTTGGAAGACCAAGAATAAGTTTTTCCACCAAGTGAATACTAAGACCCTACATCAAGATAAAACCAACCAAACAAAAAACACCTACAGGCAGCAGCATTGCATCCCCATTGGCTTCCTGGGCTAGAATTTAGTTGTCATCTACATATGAGGTGACATCCCAAAGTACATCATAGTATTTGTGTATCCAGGCAGAATGTGTTCCTCTCTACTTTCACAGGTGTCAGTCAAAAGATTCATTTTCACAATACAATCCAGGGGCCTTTGCGTTGTGAATTTCAGGGCTGTAAATGACACATAACTGCTTATCCCAATGTTTTCACTTTTGTTGTGCATGACTTTTCTTTAGATGGCCTGTGGTAGAACCCTTTGCCTGTGAGTGACATCAGAGAGAAAGCTACCAGATAATAAACAGGAGACCGAGTGCCCTCAAAAATCAACTGCTATTTTAAAAGCTCAACTCATCAGGCTTTCACAAACTACAAATGGAAGTATAACTGGATATAACCTTTCTGCAATGCAATTTGGCAATATCTAGTCAAGAATATATTTAACAGTGTGTGTCTGTCAGAATCCCAGAAGGAAAGGGATTTCTTCCAGGATGGTTCAAATGAGGAGACTTTAGTAAAAGGACTACTTACCGATGGGTAGCCCCGGTTAAAGGAGTAAACAAGGGTTGTTGAGGCCAGTCAAAGAACAACATCCCTAGAGATAAAGGGACGAGGCAAGGAAATAATCTTCTGGAACTCAGTAAGGGCAAGAACAGTGGAGGAGGAACCAATAAGAAAGGAGGGGGAGGCACACAGCCACTGCCTCAGAGCAGGAAGACAGAGAGGAGGAGAAACCTTGACCTCTCTCTCTCCTTGCTTCTTGATCTCCTGGTGCCACCAACTGAATGAAGCTCAAGGAAGCCAAAGGCACAAGATCCCAGACTTGCCATCTATAAAGAGACAAAGAAGAATGAAGAAAAGCAGTGAAGGGGTGGGAAGAGGACTGGAAAATAACCAGCACAAGATGACAATCCATTTCTAAGAATATACCCTGCTGCTGCTGCTGCTAAGTCACGTCAGTCGTGCCCGACTCTGTGTGACCCCATAGACGGCAGCCCACCAGGCTCCCCCGTCCCTGGGATTCTCCAGGCAAGAACACTGGAGTGGGTTGCCATTTCCTTCTCCAGTGCATGAAAGTGAAAAGTGAAAGTGAAGTTGCTCAGCCGTGTCCGACTCCTAGCGACCCCGTGGACTGCAGCCTACCAGGCTTCTCCGTCCATGGGATTTTCCAGCCAAGTACTGGACTGGGGTGCCATTGCCCTCCCTAAGGGACATAACCAAACAGGGAAGAAAAGAATCATGTGAAAGTATATTCTTCATGGTTAAGCATAATAGTGAAAAAAATGAAAACAAGCTAATTTCCTTTAATAGGAGAACAGATAGATAAATGGGCTTCCCTAGAGGCTCAGTAGGGACTTCCCAGGTGGCACTAGTCGTAAAGAATCTGCCGATCAAGGCAGGAGACTCCAGAAACACAGGTTTGATCCCTGGGTTGGGAAGATCCGCTGGAGTAAGGAATGGCACCCCACTCAGCATGCATTCTTGCCAGGAAAATTTCATGGGCAGAGGAACCTGGCAGGTTACAGTCCATGGGGCTGCAAAGAGTCAAATGTGACTGAGCACGTACAGACAAATATATTATAGTGCATCCATACTTCAGAATTGGTGCCATTATTAATATTTTTGAAGACTCTGTGGTGATATGCAGAAATGCTTACAATAATATGTTAATTAAGAAAGAAGGTACACAACTATATGCATAGTATTAGCTCAATTCCATTAACAACTAGATGCGAAGGGAAAAACACCTAACAATGTGGGTTTTTAAAATTTTAAATATTTACATTTTAATATAAAAAAGTAAATGCTACTTTTAAAATATAAAGTTAAATTTTAAATTTGATTTTAATAAATTAACAGCTACAATAAAATTTAAAATTATACTTGAAGATGTGTACAAAAATGTATTACTCCCTTATTCTCCTCCCTGCTTGGAACTCCTAACAACATTAATAATCTCTTTTTGATGCTGGGACATTATAATTTTTTCTTCACAACTTCCAATATTTTTCCTTTTCACAATAAGCATAGAATACTTTTGTGATCAGGGGAAAAAGTCAATGCCAAAAAAAAGAGTCGATCTCACTGAAATGTACTCTACTCAATTTAAAATATTAATAAGGGACACAGCAATTGTTTAAGTAAGTTAAACCCAGTGACATGAAGGGTGAGCCTCAATCTATGTCTACTTGATATCTGGACAAAAATGAAAGAAACATCAGTTTCTACATGATATCAAATATCCAGATACTTTAGATGATTTTGGTTTTTGACTACATTTTTCACTCTTCACTTGAATGACAGGCATCATATTAATTCAGCTTTAGTTGAACTCATTCTTCTCTTGCAACTCTGAAAAATGTAAGAAATTCCTACAACCTAAAAGTTGTTCCTCATATTGAAATAATTATGTTCTCTCTTTAAAATTTTATATTTTACTCTTCAGTATCACTTTTAACTATATATTTTTATTAATTATCAAATAATAAACAAATACATTCTTGTTTTAAAGATCCAAGCAATATAAAGAATACAAATGTCCCTTGTTCACCTGCTCACACTTTGTCTCCTTCCCCTAGGTAACCTGTTTTCAGTTTGTCATGTAACTCTCAAGGCATTTGCTTAGTATTTTCATGCATATATCTCCAGGATTCTTGGATTTCCTTGGTGGCTCAGATGGTAAAGAATCTGCCTGCAATGTGAGAGACCTGGGTTTGATCCATGGATTGGGAAGATCCCCTGGAGGAGGGCACGGGAATCCACTCCAGTATTCTTGCCTGGAGAATCCACATGGACAGCGGATCCTGGCAGGCTACAGTCCACGAGGTCGCAAAGAGTCAGACACAATTGAGTAACTAAGCACAGCATATGCATATAGAATATATAGTTTTATTTTTATTTTCTAAAAAATCGATGCTGTATTGTACATATTATTCTGCAACCCACTTTAAAAAACCAGGAAGTTTTTTTTTTTTAATTTTGTGGTTGTGCTGGGTCTCCGTTGCTGTGCAAGTTTTTCTCTAATTCTGGCCAGCAGGGGCTACCCTCTCTTTTTGGTGCATGGACTTCTTTTTGCCGTGGCTTTGCTGTTGTGGAGTGTGGGCTCTAGAGCATATGTGTTTCAGTAGTTACGGGCTCTAGAGACTCAATTCAGACTCAATAGTTGTTGTGTATGGACTTAGTTACTCTGCGGCATGTGGGATATTCCTGGATCAGGGATCAAACCCATGTCTCCTTCGTTGGCAGGTGAATTCTTCACCACTGAGCCACCAGGGAAACCCGAAACTCATTTTTTTCTCATGTTGAAGCTCTGCTTCTTCTTTTTTTTTTGTAGTGGTTACACAATTTCCATTGTTGACATCTTCTAGTTTTTCTGATCACTCCTGGTTGATGGCTCTTTGGGGTGTTTTTAGTTGTCTGCTATTTCAGACAATTCTATAGTGAAAACCCTTACACATGCCTCTATATCTATATGCAAGCATTATTCTCTAAAGGAGCTGATGAAAAATGGACCTTTTCTGGTTTGAAAAGTGTGTGCACTTAAATTTTTACTTGGTACTATTGAGCAGGCTTCCATAAAGGTTTATCGATTTATACTTTCAATAAGAAGATGAAAAGATGCCAGCCTCACTAATAATCAGGAGAATGCAAATTCAAATAAAATAGGGTACCATTTTTACCATTTGGGGTTCACAAATTCAAAAGGATTGATAATGCAAAGTGTGAGGGAAGATAGAGACATGTATCTTCACATAATGTTCTTTTTACAGCCAGCATCCACACATTATGGAAAATTCCTTGGAGACTTCTTATTAAAAGTGATTATGCTAGACTGTTATGATAAATTAACAGGATATTTCTGTTACAGGATCACTGATTTTCATATGTGCTAATAGCCACCTCTGTTAACATATACTCACCCAGAGTTTTTATCAGGTATTATTGTTTTGCAATATACTAATTTCTCTTTCTTTTTATTTGGCCATATCACTGTGGCCTGTGAGATCTTCGTCCCCAAGGATTGAACCCCTGCAGTGGAAGTACCGAGTCCTAACTACGGGGCCACTGGGGAATTCCCTATGATTACTAATTCCTTAATTTACCAAGTAGATAAGAATTTCTTCTCTTAACAACCACATATAATTGGTTTATAATTTATAAAATACTTTCACATTCTCATAGGTTACTTCAGTTGATTTCTGCCTCAGTGACAGTGTGAGATGCTATTTCAGATGAGGAAACTGAAGCTCAGAGACATTAAATGATTTTCCAAGGTCACAGTTATGTAAGTGGAAGGGCTCAGGTCTTCTGACTCAGTTCCATTAGCTTCTCACTTTCTTAATTTTTTTATTTTTACTTTTTTCAGCACTTTATTTAATTTTAATAGTTTTTAATTTTTTATTATTAGTATTTTTTAAATTTTACTTTATTTTGCTTTACAATACTGTATTGGTTTTGCCATACACAGCTCAAGTCCTCCTGTCTCTTCCATGGACCTCAAGGCATCCAGAATGAACCATAGGGGGCAATCTGGTGCAGCATAAGATAGAATAGGGAGGAAGCCTATTTCGTGAAAACTGGCTTTTTGTTTCTACTCTGTGCTCCCCTAGCTGTATGATCTTAAGCAAGTCATTTAGTCTCACATGGCCTCAGCTGCTTGTTTCAAAAAATAGACATGATGGGACTTCCTTAGTAGCTCAGTGACAAGGATCCGCCTGCCAATGCAGGGGATGTGGGTTCCTTCCCTGGTCCAGGAAGATTCCACATGCCACAGAGCAACTAAAGCCCGTGTACCACAACTACTGAGCCTGAGCTCCAGGGCTCTCGAGCCACAACTACTGATCCTGTGAACCTAGAGTCTATGCCCCACAACAAGAATACATGCTGCTTACTTACCAATACTGAAAAAAGAGATGATGCTGTGCAGTTCCTTCCAGTTGTGAGATTTTATTTAAGCCAGATGTAAGCTATGACTGATGATGAAGCTGAAACTCCAATATTTTGGCCACCTCATGCGAAGAGTTGACTCATTGGAAAGGACCCTGATGCTGGGAAGGATTGGGGGCAGGAGGAGAAGGGGACGACAGAGGATGAGATGGCTGGATGGCAACACCGACTCGATGGACATGAGTTTGGGTAAACTCCGGGAGTTGGTGATGGACAGGAAGGCCTGGTGTGCTGTGACTGATGGGGTCGCAGAGAGTCGGACATGACTGAGTGACTGAACTGAACTGAACTGAAGCTAGGGTTCTTTCTCTGCTCATACATTTTATGAAATACCATTTTTTGCAATGAATTTATACTTTGAAAATATGAGTCCATGAAGAAAGAAATTTACCATACAATGCTTTCTTTAAAGTATAAAACGGTTCCCTTATCTTTTTTCTTTCTTTATATGTATATGTATATATATATATAAAACATTATATGACAAAACCGTTGCTGAAGGCTACGGAAATCCCCAAGGGAACAGCCACTGGTTTCAGGTAGCTGACTGTGTCTGAAAAGACATTTTCTGCCTGGATCTCTTATTACTTGGCATGATTCCAATGCTGCTTACATTTTTGTTGCCTATTATTACAGATTTTAAAAGTGCTTATTTTCCCATCCTACTCCCAATAGTGTGAAAGCTTTAACCCTAGTTGTTCTTTATAGTTCCAACTTCCATAAGAGCTGGAAGGAGTCTTAAGAGAGCACTTGATCCTGTCTTCTATCTTTGAACAAATAAAATATTTTTCCATTTAACAGAGGCAGCATCCAGTGCCCAGAAAGCCTGTAACTTATTCAAGGTTTCATAGCCAGGGAGTCTCCTCGTGCAGAACTTATTCCATTCTTAGTGCATGACAATTTATCAGTGATCCTGGCTCTTCCACAAAAATCACAACAAAAGTCAAAATAAGTAAACCATCAGATCATTGGAAGTTTTTATTTTATCACACACTATAAATTTTTCTATTTCTAACCATATTTTGGTGCATTATTTATGAGGGCCATCTGGTCACAGGTTTACCAAGAAAACTAGGATTTTAAGTGTGCTTCATTTTTTCCAGGAAAAACACTGCATAGCTTGGATTTATCCTTAACCTGCTCATCAGTAACTCAGGAGGCAAACAAATTTGTTAACGACATTCTTAAAAAAAAGAAAACTGATGTATAATTAACATATAATAAAGTGTTCAAATCTTGCTTATAAACTACAAACATTCTTACATGTGCATACACAGTATAGAGAATTACCAGCGCCTCTGGACACTCCTTGTGCCTGGTACTAATCACCACCCTAAGGGCAACCACTATTTTAACTTCTGTTGTCAGAAAGTAGTTTTGATGTTTGAAAAATTCTGGATTTGAACTTCATGGAATCATACAGTATGGACTGTTTTGTGTCTGCTTTCTCTCATTCAACATTCAGTTCAGTCGCTCAGTCTTGTCTGACTCTTTGTGAACTGCAGCACACCAGGCCTCTCTGTCCATCACCAACTCCCTGAGTCCACCCAAATCCATGTCCATTGAGTCGGTGATGCCATCCAACCATCTCATCCTCTGTTGTCCCCTTCTCCTCCTGCCCTCAATCTTTCCCAGTATCAGGATCTTTTCAAATGAGTCAGCTCTTCACATCAGGTAGTCAAAGTACTGGAGTTTCAGCTTCAACATCAGTCCTTCCAGTGAACACCCAGGACTGATCTCCTTTAGGATGGACTGATTGGATCTCCTTGCAGTCCAAGGAACTCTCAGAAGAGTCTTCTCCAATACCACAGTTCAAAAGCATCAGTTCTTTGGTGCTTAGCTTTCTTTACAGTCCAACTCTTACATCCATACCATATGGAAAAACCATAGCCTTGACCAAACAGACCTCTGTTGACAAAGTAATGTCTCTGCTTTTTAATATTCTGTCTAGGTTGGTCATAACTTTCCTTCCAAGGAGTAAGCGTCTTTTAATTTCATGGCTGCAAACATCATCTGCAGTGATTTTGGAGCCCCCCAAAATAAAGTCAGCCACCGTTTCCACTGTTTCCCCATCTAGTTGCCATGAAGTGATGGGACCGGATGCCATGATCTTAGTTTTCTGAATGCTGAGCTTTAAGCCAACTTTTTCACCCTCCTCTTTCACTTTCATCATGAGGCTCTGTAATTCTTCACTTTCTGCCATAAGGGTAGTATCATCTGAATATCTGAGGTTATTGATATTTCTCCCAGCAATCTTGATTCCAGCTTGTGTTTCCTTCAGCCCAGCGTTTCTTATGATGTACTCTGCATATAAGCAGGGTGACAATATACAGCCTTGATGTACTACTTTTTCTATTTGGAACCAGTCTGTTGTTCCTTGTCCACTTCTAACTGTTGCCTCCTGACCTGCATACAGGTTTCTCAAGAGGCAGGTCAGCTGGTCTGGTAGTCCCATCTCTTTCAGAATTTTCCACAGTTTATTGTGGAAAAGGCTTTGGCATAGTCAAAAAAGCAGAAATAGATGTTTTTCTGGGACTCTCTTGCTTTTTCCATGATCCAGCGGATGTTGGCAATTTGATTTCTGGTTCCTCTGCCTTTTCTAAAACCAGCTTGAACATCAGGAATTTCACAGTTCACGTATTGCTGAAGCCTGGCTTGGAGAATTTTGAGCATTACTTTATTAGCATGTGAGATGAGTGCAATTGTGCAGTAGTTTGAGCATTCTTTGGCATTGCCTTTCTTTGGGATTGGAATGAAAACTGACCTTTTCCAGTCCTGCGGCCACTGCTGAGTTTTCTAAATTTGCTTGCATACTGAGTGCAGCACTTTCACAGCATCATCTTTCGGGATTTGAAATAGCTCAACTGGAATTCCATCACCTCCACTAGCTTTGTTCGTAGTGATGCTTCCTAAGGCCCACTTGACTTCACATTCCAGGATGTCTGGCTCTAGGTGAGTGTGTATGTCTATGAAATTGTTAACTATATTCTAAAAATATGATTCACTTTCTGGCTCAGTTTCTCAGAGAATCTCTCAAAATTAGACACATAAGACACCAGCTACACACAGGTGTGTGCGTGTGTGTGCGTGTGTGTATACATACACAATGCAGCTGAGAAAAGAACTTTTAAATGACTAGACTAGAATACGCTCTACTGCTTGTGTCACTTTCTATTCTTGTATCATCAATTCCCATCTTCTTTTAAATGGCCTCTGATTTGTCCAAGTATTCTCTTTTCTTCCCCCATTAATGGATAAATAACTTGTACAATTTTCTTGATTTCTATCCAGCATTGCCCATCAGGGCTCCACAAACACTGGTCTAGATGTTGGAAATGGCCTCAAACTATCATCTGACACAGACCTCCCTCATTAGTAAGAAAAGCATTATCATTCCCTATTTTCAGACTTAGCAGATAGTAACTGAGTATACATAATCTTCAACGTACTTTTCTAGGTATTATGAAGAGAGTACAAAAAAATAGCAGGAAGAGCCCTACCCTTGTGAACTTCCAGACTATCAGAAGCAGGGTGCTATAGATAGCCTCATCAAAGATCACAAGACAAGCCATAAAGTGCCAAATGATACCACTAAGTTCAAAGAGAAGACACGCGTGAGATCAGAGGGAAAGGTAACTTCTAGCTGGGGTGATGTCAGGAAAGCTTTGTGTTGTTGGTTGGACACTAAGTTGTATCCAACTATTTGTGATCCCATGGACTGTAGCCCACCAAGCTTCTCTGTCCATGGGATTTCCCAGGCCAGAATACTGGATGGGTTGTCATTTCCTTCTCCAGGGGCTCTTCCTGACTCACAGATTGAATCTGTGACTCCTGTGTTGGCAGGCGGATTCCTTACTGCTGAGCCACCAGGAAAGCCTAATAGGGGAGTATTTGTATTAAGAACTCAGATGACATAGCTAGGTGGGGTTAGTCATGCAGTGATGGAGAAGGACAGTTTAGACAGAAGACTGTAAGGACGAGGACGCTGCACTGGGAAATCATGCATTACGTACAGGGAGCTAGAATGCTGTTTGACCCAAGAGTAGAGCAAGTGATGAAGAAACAACACCCAAGGCTATATAGCACTACAAGGCCCTAGAATAGGGACTGAATCCCAGGAATCTTCCTTCTGTAGTGTTCTTCCCATAATTTGATCAAATAAACATTTTAGCTACTGCATGCTTTCCTTACAACTGCCCATTATATACTGTCTATTAATTAATTGATTCAACACTTATTGAATATCTACTAATAACCAACACAAATGGACTCTGTGGTCTCCAAGGTTGATTTGGTGTGTTATAAAATAAATATTTTTTTCCAAATGGAGAGTCAGGCTAATATAATATTGGGCCAAGACAGATTTCCTTTCCCTTTAATTGCCAGAATTTTATTGAATTATGCTTCAGAGCAAATACTATAAATAACAGAGAGAATTAAATAAACCACAAGAAAGGATCTCTGCATTGTTTTTCTACGTTACATCAATACCCTGAGTCTTACACGTGTTTTTTCCATTACTACTTTTGCTTATGTTTGAACAAGGGGTAATACAAGAGGATCTGAAACCTTCCATTCTTAAGCAAAAGCTTAAAAACATTCCATATCATCTAGTACAACAAAACTCACTTCCTTTCAGCTTATCAACCACCAAAAGACATTTCCCCTTTGTACTTGTTATTTTTAATGTAACTATGGAGACAAACAATTTTTATGCAACTGACACACATGATTCTGGTTTAATGTACTCATTTTCTAAGAAACATTTTAAAAATTGTGGTCACTATTAAAGCTTTGAGCTACTTTGGTATTTCAATGTAAATCCAGTACATGTGTTAGTTAAATTCATGAGGGAATAGTTAAGTACCAGGGACTTCAGAGTCTTAATAATTCCAATGAATTTTTCCTAATTTAAACTTTGGGGCCATAAAATAAAAGGGGGGGTAATTATTATTTGAATAAATGAGGCTGTTAGATAGTTCTATAAGTTGTAGAGTTTATAAAGCTGAGTTTTGAGAGTTACATTTCCAGGGATATGGTAGGCTAGACATTCAGACTATCCTTCCTAGTGGAAACAATTTTTTTTTTCTAGCTGCACCATGCAGCTTGCGGGATCTTAGTTCTCCAACCAGGGACCGAACTAGCCCAGGCAGTAAAAGAGTCAAATCCTAAACCACTGGAACGTAGCGAATTCCCTGAAAACAATTTAAAAAGCTGAATTAAAAAAAAAAAATCCTAAACCTCTTAAAAGCACCAAAACATGGACTAGAAAGCTAGGAATTATAAGCTCAAAGATAAGTGAAGTAGAGCCCAGACAAGTACACGGACAACATTGTCTAGGCGGAGAACACTAGCAGGCACCATTTACATCCTATTCACAAAAATGATGCCCCTGGAGTTGCTCAGTCCTATGTCCTGAGATCACTTTTGACCTAAGGCATTTGCTCAAGCTGGTGAACTTCAGCTTTGGCTTCAGTGGGGGTGCAGAGCAGGGTCGGGGGAGGGGAGATAGTGGGAGAGAAGGTAAAGCCTAGGCATTAGAGAATCCTGTAGGAGACCTCTTTTCCAATAAAACTTAGACCTTATGGATAGGGATGAAAAAACCTACACACCCAACACACCCAATTATCCTCAGATGACTACAAGGAAAATTCCTGTGGTGCGAAGCAGAACCAAGGATAAAAAAAAAAATCTGTCCCTGAAAAATTTTAACTTATGATACAGCTAAAGTAGGTCCAGGGAAAGTTCCATCACTATAAGTTAAGTAGGCCCTGGTATATAAAAGAAATAAATACATAAGAAATAAATCTTTTCTGGAGGAATGTACTTCAATAATACACAAATGATTTTCTAAGGAAAATGAGCATCTCCCAATAACAACACAGCCTCTCAAGACTTAAGTTACTATTGAGTGAGGACCAATAGAAACAATATCCAAGAGAAACAACATAAAACTCCCACAAAGAATTCAGATATTTGAATTATGGAACACAGAAGGTAAAATAACTATGCTTTATTTTTTTGAAGAAATAAAAAAGTGGAAAACACCTATTCAAATTAAGAAACTATAGAATATTTTAAATTCTATGGTAGACATTTTATAAATAAAATTTCTAGAATATAAAAACAATAACTGAAATCAATGACACAATGGACTGGTTTAACACCAAATCAGACACTAATGAAGAGAAAAGTAATAAACCAAAGAATTTGACTATAGCAGATATCCAGCATAATTTAAAGAGAAACAGAAGAAAGGGAACTTGAAAGAGTAGTTAATAGATATGGAGAATAAAACATTCTGACATACATCTATTTAATCGGAGTTCTCAGTTCAGTTCAGTCGCTCAGTCGTGTCTAACTGTGACCCCATGAATCGCAGCCCGCCAGGCCTCCCTGTCCATCACCAACTCCCGGAGTTCACTCAGACTCACGTCCATCGAGTCGGTGATGCCATTCAGCCATCTCATCCTCTGTTGTTCCCTTCTCCTCCTGCCCCCAATCCCTCCCAGCATCAGAGTCTTTTCCAATGAGTCAACTCTTCGCATGAGGTGGCCAAAGTATTGCAGTTTCAGCTTTCTAGAAAGAAAGAAAAGAGAAAATGGTGCTGAGGCAATGTTTGAAGAGACAGTAGCTAAGAATTTTGAAGGACCAGTCTGTTTCAAAACATAGATTTAAGACACCAACTAAATTCCAAGCAGAATCAAAAACAAAACAAAAAATAATTTCATTTTAACACAACATAGTGAAACAGCAGAATATCAAGACAAAGATTAGAAACAGGCTTCTAAGTCCCTTCAGGAGAAAAAAATAACTGCCAGCTTAGAATTTTACCACCAGGGGAAAAAAAGTTTCAAAAAAGAAGATTAAAAAAATGATATTTTTAGATAAGCTAAGTGAGTTTGCTTCCATGATGTTCATAGAAGGAAATTCTGAAGAATGTACTTAAGAGAGAAAGTGATCTCAGATGAAAGGTTTAAAAAGTAATGAATGAAGAGCAGAGAAAGTGTTCAAGATGGGTAAAGCTAAACTAAACAGATCTTGAGTATGCAGAACAAGAATAAAGTTTTCTGTGGTTAAAAAAAGACAAAATACAACAGTAACATAAAACTTGGAGGCGAGTATATGGATTTAAAGTATGGAAAGTGCTTGCTGTCTGGGAAAGGGAGAAAATTTTGATAAATATGTATGCTTTAATTTCAGTGCATCTGAAATTGTAACACACATCAGAACAATCTGAAGGGCTTGTTAAAACACGAGTCTTGATTTAGTTGTCAGGTGGGCCCAAGAATTTACATTTCTAACAAGCCCCCAGCTTGATACTGACGTTCAAGACCACAGTTTATTTTACTTTTTTCAGATTTTTAAAAATGTGAACCATTTTTTAAGTCTTTATTGAATTTGTTACAATATTGCTTCTGTTTTATGCTTTGGGTTTCTGGCCGTGAGGTATGTGGGATTTTAGGTCTCTGACGAGGGATTGAACTCACATCTCCTACGTTGGAAGGCAAAGTCTTAACCACTGGATCTCCAGGGAAGTCCCAAGACTACACTTTAAATAGCACTGTTGACTAGCCATAAAACAAAACAAACAAACAAACAAAAAAAANAGGACGCTGCACTGGGAAATCATGCATTACGTACAGGGAGCTAGAATGCTGTTTGACCCAAGAGTAGAGCAAGTGATGAAGAAACAACACCCAAGGCTATATAGCACTACAAGGCCCTAGAATAGGGACTGAATCCCAGGAATCTTCCTTCTGTAGTGTTCTTCCCATAATTTGATCAAATAAACATTTTAGCTACTGCATGCTTTCCTTACAACTGCCCATTATATACTGTCTATTAATTAATTGATTCAACACTTATTGAATATCTACTAATAACCAACACAAATGGACTCTGTGGTCTCCAAGGTTGATTTGGTGTGTTATAAAATAAATATTTTTTTCCAAATGGAGAGTCAGGCTAATATAATATTGGGCCAAGACAGATTTCCTTTCCCTTTAATTGCCAGAATTTTATTGAATTATGCTTCAGAGCAAATACTATAAATAACAGAGAGAATTAAATAAACCACAAGAAAGGATCTCTGCATTGTTTTTCTACGTTACATCAATACCCTGAGTCTTACACGTGTTTTTTCCATTACTACTTTTGCTTATGTTTGAACAAGGGGTAATACAAGAGGATCTGAAACCTTCCATTCTTAAGCAAAAGCTTAAAAACATTCCATATCATCTAGTACAACAAAACTCACTTCCTTTCAGCTTATCAACCACCAAAAGACATTTCCCCTTTGTACTTGTTATTTTTAATGTAACTATGGAGACAAACAATTTTTATGCAACTGACACACATGATTCTGGTTTAATGTACTCATTTTCTAAGAAACATTTTAAAAATTGTGGTCACTATTAAAGCTTTGAGCTACTTTGGTATTTCAATGTAAATCCAGTACATGTGTTAGTTAAATTCATGAGGGAATAGTTAAGTACCAGGGACTTCAGAGTCTTAATAATTCCAATGAATTTTTCCTAATTTAAACTTTGGGGCCATAAAATAAAAGGGGGGGTAATTATTATTTGAATAAATGAGGCTGTTAGATAGTTCTATAAGTTGTAGAGTTTATAAAGCTGAGTTTTGAGAGTTACATTTCCAGGGATATGGTAGGCTAGACATTCAGACTATCCTTCCTAGTGGAAACAATTTTTTTTTTCTAGCTGCACCATGCAGCTTGCGGGATCTTAGTTCTCCAACCAGGGACCGAACTAGCCCAGGCAGTAAAAGAGTCAAATCCTAAACCACTGGAACGTAGCGAATTCCCTGAAAACAATTTAAAAAGCTGAATTAAAAAAAAAAAATCCTAAACCTCTTAAAAGCACCAAAACATGGACTAGAAAGCTAGGAATTATAAGCTCAAAGATAAGTGAAGTAGAGCCCAGACAAGTACACGGACAACATTGTCTAGGCGGAGAACACTAGCAGGCACCATTTACATCCTATTCACAAAAATGATGCCCCTGGAGTTGCTCAGTCCTATGTCCTGAGATCACTTTTGACCTAAGGCATTTGCTCAAGCTGGTGAACTTCAGCTTTGGCTTCAGTGGGGGTGCAGAGCAGGGTCGGGGGAGGGGAGATAGTGGGAGAGAAGGTAAAGCCTAGGCATTAGAGAATCCTGTAGGAGACCTCTTTTCCAATAAAACTTAGACCTTATGGGTAGGGATGAAAAAACCTACACACCCAACACACCCAATTATCCTCAGATGACTACAAGGAAAATTCCTGTGGTGCGAAGCAGAACCAAGGATAAAAAAAAAAATCTGTCCCTGAAAAATTTTAACTTATGATACAGCTAAAGTAGGTCCAGGGAAAGTTCCATCACTATAAGTTAAGTAGGCCCTGGTATATAAAAGAAATAAATACATAAGAAATAAATCTTTTCTGGAGGAATGTACTTCAATAATACACAAATGATTTTCTAAGGAAAATGAGCATCTCCCAATAACAACACAGCCTCTCAAGACTTAAGTTACTATTGAGTGAGGACCAATAGAAACAATATCCAAGAGAAACAACATAAAACTCCCACAAAGAATTCAGATATTTGAATTATGGAACACAGAAGGTAAAATAACTATGCTTTATTTTTTTGAAGAAATAAAAAAGTGGAAAACACCTATTCAAATTAAGAAACTATAGAATATTTTAAATTCTATGGTAGACATTTTATAAATAAAATTTCTAGAATATAAAAACAATAACTGAAATCAATGACACAATGGACTGGTTTAACACCAAATCAGACACTAATGAAGAGAAAAGTAATAAACCAAAGAATTTGACTATAGCAGATATCCAGCATAATTTAAAGAGAAACAGAAGAAAGGGAACTTGAAAGAGTAGTTAATAGATATGGAGAATAAAACATTCTGACATACATCTATTTAATCGGAGTTCTCAGTTCAGTTCAGTCGCTCAGTCGTGTCTAACTGTGACCCCATGAATCGCAGCCCGCCAGGCCTCCCTGTCCATCACCAACTCCCGGAGTTCACTCAGACTCACGTCCATCGAGTCGGTGATGCCATTCAGCCATCTCATCCTCTGTTGTTCCCTTCTCCTCCTGCCCCCAATCCCTCCCAGCATCAGAGTCTTTTCCAATGAGTCAACTCTTCGCATGAGGTGGCCAAAGTATTGCAGTTTCAGCTTTCTAGAAAGAAAGAAAAGAGAAAATGGTGCTGAGGCAATGTTTGAAGAGACAGTAGCTAAGAATTTTGAAGGACCAGTCTGTTTCAAAACATAGATTTAAGACACCAACTAAATTCCAAGCAGAATCAAAAACAAAACAAAAAATAATTTCATTTTAACACAACATAGTGAAACAGCAGAATATCAAGACAAAGATTAGAAACAGGCTTCTAAGTCCCTTCAGGAGAAAAAAATAACTGCCAGCTTAGAATTTTACCACCAGGGGAAAAAAAGTTTCAAAAAAGAAGATTAAAAAAATGATATTTTTAGATAAGCTAAGTGAGTTTGCTTCCATGATGTTCATAGAAGGAAATTCTGAAGAATGTACTTAAGAGAGAAAGTGATCTCAGATGAAAGGTTTAAAAAGTAATGAATGAAGAGCAGAGAAAGTGTTCAAGATGGGTAAAGCTAAACTAAACAGATCTTGAGTATGCAGAACAAGAATAAAGTTTTCTGTGGTTAAAAAAAGACAAAATACAACAGTAACATAAAACTTGGAGGCGAGTATATGGATTTAAAGTATGGAAAGTGCTTGCTGTCTGGGAAAGGGAGAAAATTTTGATAAATATGTATGCTTTAATTTCAGTGCATCTGAAATTGTAACACACATCAGAACAATCTGAAGGGCTTGTTAAAACACGAGTCTTGATTTAGTTGTCAGGTGGGCCCAAGAATTTACATTTCTAACAAGCCCCCAGCTTGATACTGACGTTCAAGACCACAGTTTATTTTACTTTTTTCAGATTTTTAAAAATGTGAACCATTTTTTAAGTCTTTATTGAATTTGTTACAATATTGCTTCTGTTTTATGCTTTGGGTTTCTGGCCGTGAGGTATGTGGGATTTTAGGTCTCTGACGAGGGATTGAACTCACATCTCCTACGTTGGAAGGCAAAGTCTTAACCACTGGATCTCCAGGGAAGTCCCAAGACTACACTTTAAATAGCACTGTTGACTAGCCATAAAACAAAACAAACAAACAAACAAAAAAAAACCCCAAACAATACAAAATCCAAACTAGTAGAGGGGGAAAAAATGAAATAAGAAAAAAATAATTCAAAATAAGGTGAAAAGCCAAATAAAAATAGAACCAGAAGAACAAGTGGAAAGGAGAAAACAAGATGATAGGTACAAATTCATATATATTAGTAATTACATTAAACACGAAAGGATTAAATCCTTCAATTAAAAGACAAAGATTGATAACAAAAAAATGAACTCAAAATGGATCACAGACCTAAATAAAACTTTTAGAAGAAAATAATAGGAAAAAATATTTGTGACCTTGGGTTAGGCAAAGAGTAATTAGATACAACATTAAAAACATGATCTGTAGAAGAAAAACTGATTAATTTGGATTTCAGCAAAATGAAATATTTTTTAAGATTATGAAAAGACACAATTGAGAGAATGAAAAGATGGCTATAAAGGAAGAAAATATCTGAAAATCACATATATGATGAATATATAGAGAACTCCACATTTAAAAAAAATAATAAGGAAAAAAACAAGCCCAATAAAATATTTACTTTACCAAAGATGAAGCGTGGATGGCAAATAAGCAATGAAAAGCTGTTCAACATCATTCATCATTCAGTTCAGTTCAGTCTCTCAGTCTTGTCCAACTCTGTGACCCCATGAATCACAGCACGCCAGGCCTCCCTGTCCGTCACCAACTCCCGGAGTTCACTCAGACTCACATCCATCGAATCAGTGATGCCATCCAGCCATCTCATCCTCAGTCGTCCCCTTCTCCTCCTGCCCCCAATCCCTCCCAGCATCAGAGTCTTTTCCAATGAGTCAACTCTTCGCATGAGGTGGCCAAAGTACTGGAGTTTCAGCTTTAGCATCATTCCTTCCAAAGAAATACCAAGGCTGATCTCCTTCAGAATGGACTTGTTGCTTCTCCTTGCAGTCCAAGGGACTCTCAAGAGTCTTCTCCAACATCACAGTTCAAAAGCATCAATTCTTCGGCGCTCAGCCTTCTTCACAGTCCAACTCTCACATCCATACATGACCACTGGAAAAACCATAGCCTTGACTAGAAGGACCTTAGTCGGCAAAGTAATGTCTCTACTTTTGAATATGCTATCTAGGTTGGTCATAACTATCCTTGCAGTCCAAGGGACTCTCAAGAGTCTTCTCCAGCACCACAGTTCAGAAGCATCAATTCTTCGGCTTTAGAGCCAGTTAAATAAAATAAATGAATGAGATAAAATAAATGAGTGAGAAGGGATAGGTTGTGGGAAAGACTGTGATGAACTGGAAAACACATAGAAAGTATAAATGTGGTCCAAAAGCGTAGATTATTTTTCAAAGCCCTCTTTGGGGTATGCAAACAAGCATTGTTTTTCTTTTAAAAATTCTACATTTATTTCAGGTAAAAATCTGGCAGAGGCAATTTGGACCATATTGATTCAGCTTTCAATTGAAGTAATTTTGTCATAATATGCTGTTCTAGGTTAGGTCTTGGGTTTCCCTGGTGGCTCAGCTGGTAAAGAATCTGCCTGCAATGCAGGAGATCCTGACTCGATCCCTGGATTGGGAAGATCCCCTAGAGAAGGGAATGACAACCCACTCCAGTATTCTTGCCTCAAGAATTCCATAAACAGAGGAGCCTGGTAGGCTACAGTCCATGGGGTTGCAAAGAGTTGGAGGCGACTGAATGACTAACTCTCACTTACAGGTTAGGCCTTATCTTTTAGTACAGGCCAATATTAGTCAAAAATTGTTGTAGAAAATGTCGCTCAGTCATGTCTGACTCTTTGCAATCCCATGGACTATATAGTCCATGGAATTCTCCAGGCCAGAATATTGGAGTGGGTAGCCTTTCCCTTCTCCAGGGGATCTTCCCAACCCAGGGATCAAACCCAGGTCTCCTGCCATGCAGTCAGATTCTTTACCAGCTGAACCACAAGGGAAGCCCAAAAATACTGGAGTGGGTAGGCTATCCCTTCTCCAGGGGACCTTCCTGACCCAAGAATCAAATTGGGGTCTCCTGCATTGCAGGTGGATTCTTCACCAACTTAGCTATCAGGGAAGCCCAGAAAATGTTAACATATTGGAAAAGCCTCTGTTGAAAATGTTCATTGTCTTGTCCAATGGTCCTTATGTTTACACAGATTTCTGTAAGAATTTAATGACAGCAAAAATCTATCCCTCAAAAAAAAAAAAAAAAAGAAATCATTTCCCTTTGAATGGTCACCAAAAATTATATAATTTATTGTTTTATTATTTTTTAATATAAATTTATTTAAATTGGAGGCTAATTACTTTACAATATTGTATTGGTTTTGCCATACATCTCACACCTATTTTTTAAAGTAATGATGGCACAAATAATATTACATCCAAAACTAAAATTTAAAAAATATAACTCTACTATTATTATGTCAAATTATTTAATTTTTAATCTTTCCAAGCTTTCTTCATAAGAATATGTAGCTTTTATAGTTGTAACTAAAACAGAGAAACAATTTTTAATCTATTTCAATATAATAGTGCTCCATGTTGATTTATAGCCATCACAATTATGACTTGTAATGACTGTACTGAAGTGATACATTTAATTTACTTATTTCCATATTGATGAACATTTCAGTTGTAATAAATGCTTTGTTTAACATATATACGACTTTCAGTTTTCTTTTTAATGACCATAGCTTTTTTGAATAAGCACAATTTTAATGATTTTATCAGTTCATTATGAGGTCTGTGTGATGTTAAGTAAGGAAAGGTGCTAACAGAGTTGAATTCCATTGGAATATATTTTTGGACAAATGCTTAAATGTGAAATCACAGAACTCTTGATACTTGACCTATCCCAACATATCTCCTTTTTTTTTCAGCAAACTAAGTTTAGAGAATAATATGTAAACGTGTATCCAGATATTTCTGAAGAAATCAGCTTTCACTGTTCTTTCTCTCTATGATATTTTGCAAGGCTCTGGACCTATTTTTAGAGTCTTGTATTCTTTGTTAATCATGAAGTCCTGCCTTATTGACTGATTCATGTGCTTAAACAAGCACATAATACCTCCATTAATGGAGTTTTCTTTGGTTTGATGCAAAGAAAAGTAAGGGGGATCAAGAAATAGTATAAACAGGTATTCTTTTACTGGCTACAATGGTCTATATGGTAACAGGCCAATTTTCTAGCTGAAAACAAATAGAAAAGTGGTATGTAATATTAAAAAAAAATCACTCATCTGAAGACATTGGGGAATATCATGGCAGCCAGGAATATCAGTGAGACAAGGTTTCCCCTTGAGGGATTGATTCATTAGTGACATAGTAGGAAATTCCTAAAGATGAGAAGAAAATTGCTGCTAATAGGAAGAAAAGGCAGAGAGAAGAGTCATTAGCCTCACTAGGTTGGGAAGATGTAAATTAAAATTCAGACCTATCATGGAATCCAAAGTTTGAGAGCTCAAAATTCTGGAGATAAGGTATCCCAGAGTTGAGTAAGACTGTGAAACCACAGCAAAGAAGTAATCAGGAAAAAAGAAAACATACTATACAACTTATTAATTGGAAATTGGAGATAAAGTATTAAGAATTTTTAAAAGAATGTTAAAAAATATAGGACTAGCAGATGTAGGGAAAAGTTACTATGTCCAGGACTGAAGGAGAATGTCCAAGAAAGGAATAAACTTAGAAACAGTCTCCCGGTTNAGATGTTTACAGTAGCTTCACTTGTAATAACCAAAAATTAGAAACAGTCCAGATGTCCATTGACTTGGGAATGGTTAAACTTTTACATCCATAAAAAGAACATTGTTCAACAATAAAAATAGAATAAACTTTTTTTTTTTCAGGGGAATAAACCTTGGCCGGGGAAGGCAATGGCACCCCACCCCAGTACTCTTGCCTGGAAAATCCAATGGACCGAGTAGCCTGGTGGGCTGCAGTCCATGGAGTCGCTAACAGTCGGACAGACTGAGCGACTTCACTTTCACTTTTCTCTTTCATGCATTGGAGAAGGAAATGGCAACCCACTCCAGTGTTCTTGCCTGGAGAATCCCAGGGATGGGGGAGCCTGGTGGGCTGCCGTCTATGGGGTCACACAGTCAGACACGACTGAAGTGACTTAGCAGCAGCAGAAAACTCTTGGCACACACAAGAACATGGATGAATCTCAAAAGCATTTTGCTTAGCGAAAGGAGTCAGACTCAAAAAGTACATATTATTCAATTTATATGACATTTTTGAAAAAGCAAAACTATAGGAACAGAAAACAGATTTGTGATTATCTTGGTTAAGGGTAGGGTGAGGGTCTGCTCACAAAGGGGTATCACAAGGGAATTTGGGTGGGGCTTGTATTCCATATCTTGATCGTAGTGGTAGTTTTAACACTAGGTATTTTGCCAAAACTTATTTTTATTGTATGTTAAATAACTCTTGTTTTTGTTTTTAAGACAAAGATTGTCAGATTGAACAAAAATTTAATGGGGTCTCCAACAGCCTCTGTTGGCCAAGTGCAAACTCTGGTCAAGAAAAATCAAGTTTAGTTCTCATTCTGAAAACACTTTTAAAATTATGTACAAAACCTCATTAAAAAATGAATAGTATTTCTATTTTTAGATTGTTAACCTATAGCAGGAAATAAACACCAATACACACCAGACTTAAATACACTTTAATGTACCATAGTTTTGAGTATTTTATACCACTGTAAAACATATAAGATTAAGAATCAAAAGAGGCGGTTGAAACTGTCTCTCTAAAACTGTAGGAGTTCTTGAATTTTTTCACTTTGCATCCAGCTGTTTTACCATCATCAGAGGGCTAATTTTAGAATGAGTAATCTTCTTATAAAATACAGTGTAATTAAGAAAGTAGAATTTTTTTTCTGTAATTAAGAATTTTTTTTTCCTGAGACTTCTAATTCAGAATTGTACAGGGTGCTCGGTTTTCTAAACCAAGCCAGCAAACCAAAAGTAATCTGAACCATGAATCTGAGGCCAAGTCAAGAAACTTTTAGTTAAAGAATCATATTTAACTTCTACAAGAATTGAATTCCAGCTCCTTTATATCAATATACTTTGAAATGAAGATAAAATTACAAATAAAGTTTTTACTCAATCTATGAGAAGCAATACGGAAATCATAGCATGTGATGGTTTATTCTTTCCTGCAAATTAAATGATTGCATTTGCTTTGTAATGCAAGTAAGCGAAATCTCCTTGCTTACTCTTGCTAAAGCTGCTTTCCTTGTTTTCTTGTTCTGATGGGAATCATCAGCAATATGAAACATGCTGCCGCATTCTTAAAGCAATGATGTATATTTTGATGTAAAGAGTCAAACCTAAACCTAGTAATTTAGAGCACATTGTTATAGTTTTCCCCATTTCTCAAAATAACTGGAACTGAGGGCACACCAAATCTCCACCTTTTGTTGTGCCATGTAGACACTGCCACAAATTAAAGAAATTCTTCATTTTTCAGGTCAAAATTAAGCCATCCTTTTTGTTCTGCTATACATATGAACAATGACTTTTCATTATTTACCTACAAAACAGATTAAGAGAAGACAATTTCATGCAACATCTCACAGTTTCAAGTGCTACATGAGGAAGGATGTAAGCATGCTGATAAAGCTTATATAGTGTATGAGTTTTCTGTTAGACTATTTAATAAAAATGCTAATTTCTAGAATTAACGACCCCACAGTCATCTAAAGTAAGTCATTCCAATGAGTCAATAACCCAAGAAACTTCTATAGAAAAATAAAGAACTGAAGGAAACTAGCACCTTAAAATTTTTTTTATTTATTTTTAATTGGGGGATAATTGCTTCATAGTGTTGTGTTGTTTTCTGACATACTTCAACACAAACAGGTCATGGGTATATACAAGTCCCCTGCCTCTTGAACGTCCCTCCCTTATATGGCCCTGGAACCACGCTTTTTCTGAAATTTTAATGTCACCTAATTACCATAAGTGTGCTTCCAGTCACACAGTTAAGATCATGATCATGAGACCATTAACTGGCTGAACACACTTTTGCGTGGTTAGGAAAACTATATTACAGTTCAGTTTGCCCCTGGCTTGTGACATTTTATGGGTACCCTGCAATTTACCCACTGCTACTAAAAAAAATATTTTAAACTTTCTTCAAGTTTCCACATGAAAAATGATCTTACTTGGTAGACATGGAGAAAAATGTGGAAGAATTACTCTCATTAGGCTGGCTTTGAGTGGATACCCTCTGTTTACAAAATGTTTTGAGAGAGTCTGATCAGCAGTTCCAAGGACAGCATACTATACCGTTATCAGGAGGCACGTGCAGCCTAAGGAGAATTTTCAGTCTATCAGAGTGGCCCATATGTTGCTTATTTATCATTTCAATTTCATATTGGAATCAAAATTGAAAAAGGAAAACGTTGAAACTCAAGCAAGTCATGAACAGAGTAATGAGGTCTCTTGCCAAAAAAAAACTCCAAGACAAACAAAACAGAAAGCCCAAAAAAGAGAGATTAACAGTTTTGAGAATCAAGCTTTGGTTTCAGAGTATTATTGCAGCTGTTTAATTCATTTGCTGATGCGGCTCAAGTATGCAGACACAGTAAATTTTTAAAGGGTTTATGTGCCCTCAGTAATTTTATCATTTTTAAGAGAAATGAGAAATACTATAGTAGTGACCTAGTAGTAGCAATTACTTAGTTTCAGAAGCTGTATTTTACTGACTAAAGCAGCACTTGTAGATAATAGGATTACTTCTTGGCTGTAGCACTATGACTGTATGTTACAAAACCAAAAACTCTCTGATATAGATAAGGTGTGGGGTCAATGAAAGAATAACATTCCTGGACTTTCCTGGTGGTCCAGTTGTTAAGAATCCACCTGCCAATGCAGGAGACACAGGTTCAATCCCCAGTCCAGGAGGATCCTACCTGCCACAGAGCAACTAAGCCCGTGGCCACAACTACCGAGCCCACACTCTAGAGTCTTCGAACTGCGACTACTCAGCCCATGTGCCACAACTGCTAAAGCCCACGCACCTCAGAGCTGGGCTCTAAGAGTAGCCACTGTAACGAGAAGCCCGGGCACCGGCACTGGAGGGGAGCCCCCACTCGCCGCAGCGAGAGAAAGCCGGAGCACAGCAGTGAAGACACAGTGCAGCCAAAAACAGTAAATAAGCAGATCATTTTTTAAGGCGAAATATTTTTTAAAAAAGCTAATACAGTCTTCCAAAAAGGTGATAACTTCCTTATATGAAGAAACACGTGAAGCCTAGCAGTCACCATTTCGTTTATTCCATATGATTGCTTAAGTTTTCAAGTGGGCAGTATTCTATTTCAAGGCCATTCTGTTGCAAAACTTTGCTATGTGGTTGTAACATAACTGTGTCTGTTGTAAACCAAAGAGGACGGGGGGAAAAAAAGAAGAAGAGATCACAGGAAAAGGTACTTCGTGTAACTTTTCATGTGAGGGTCTTAAAGTAGGTTTATTATTATTAAAACAAAAAAATTTTTAAGTTCTCTGAGCTTCTACCCTGAAGGTTTTCACCAAAGGTTAAAGTGGTCTTTCCAGAGACTCTAAAGTTTAGCACAAAACTGGATTAAGGACAACTAGTGGTCTAAATAAATGATTGTTATCGTTATATGAGAACTGCAAAGACCAACACAATAACAACAGATGACTATTTACTAAATATCAATAAGGTATGTAGTACCGTGTGATTCCTTTTGAGGTTTCAGGGTTTGAGATGGGTGTTAGTGATAAAAATAGAAGACCAAAAATGTATTATATAAAATAATTGTGTTGTGTTGAGGCTATTTTTGGTTGATGGAATAAAATAAATATGTCTGAGGAATTTCTTTCGTAAATGCCAACTTGTGTGGATACGTGTAGAGATCTGAATGTTTTTAATATGATGATAATTAACAATTATTCTACCCAAATACATAAATTGGTATAAGTCACGTAATTAAAAACTGGGACAATACATATTCACAAAATGAAAGATGAAAGATATGAAAAGTCCATCAGATAATTATAGACTTGATCACAAAATACTCAAAAGGACAAAATGATTAAGATGTAGTTGGCAAAGGCCAACACAATATTGTAACGCAATTATCCTCCAATAAAAAATAAAAAAAGATGTAGTTGGGGTTGTAGGAAGAGAAATGGTTAATTGAAAATGAAAGGTCAGGTATTTATCCCTCTGTCCCAAAATCTGGACTAGGATTTGCTAATGTCTTAATAGATTCTCAGCTGTGAATAAGACCAAACAAATAAACAGTCTGCCCGAAAGCTGCCTCATGTGTAGGCCTTCTAGTCCTCACCCTTCACAAAAATTCCTTTCCCTGTTCCCTCTAAGTTTACAGATATTTTAAATTAAAAAAAATTTTTATTGAGATATTGTTGATTTACAGTGCTATAGTAGTTTCAGGTGTCAACATAGTGATTCAAAATTTTTATAGATTATACTGTAGTTACAGGTTTTAAAGGACAAAAGTTTCTCAGAGACATCTGCACAATTCTTCAAAAAATTAGCATCATAACTTCCTATTCCAAGAAATTTAACTAGGTCAAATAGAAAAACATTGAGTTTCTTAGGCCCTGAATGTGAAGTTTCCCTGGAACTATGAGCTAATAACTATGTTCCAAAGGCACAGTTTTTTCACAAAGAAAACACATGTCTCAAGTGTCTTTCCTATTCTAGTTCTACATCCAGTAGACAGGTCTCATTGTAACAAATCTTATTTCATTGACAGTGCACTTACTCAAGCCATAAATCTTTTTCTCATGATTCCAAGCAGTAATAGTGACAAGAACAAATTATTTTGGAAGATATTTTCTGACCCACCTTAGTTAGCAGCATATATGTGTCCTGTCTAAGTGATATTCTTATTTATCCAAATCAGCTTATGGTCCAGTTACTCAAATTTTTTAGAATTCTTAGTTCTGAGACTAAGGTAGGCATTAACAATTTTCCCCAAACTTCCATCTGCAACTATTTCTAATAGACTCTAACCTCCAAATGTGCTTGTTTCAACTTCCTTGTTGCTTTGGAAACCCCTATGTATCATCATTTAGAGTTATTTTGCATTAATGTAGTTCCTTATAAATAGATTCATTCTGTTCTCATATTAAGCTATGAAGATTTGCTTTATTTTGGTTGTTTTTATACATAGGACTTACTAATATTCCACAGTCTTTCTTTTCCCTAAATATATGCATTAGTTGAAGTATTAAAAAAAGCTTCTGTATTAAAGTTTGTAAATCATATTAAGTCTACATAGGCAAAGGGTTGCACTTTGCATATGTTCTATAGAAAAAGAAAACCAAACCTAAGTAAAATGAAGGGTCAATTAAACAATCCTGCAGAGACTCTCCCAAAGCCACAACCACTTCTTACCCTAATTCCTAGTTTCACTACTGGCCACACTTTTATTCTGCTTACTTCTTTCAGTGCATTCCTTAGATCTGTTACACATGCTTTTGGATAATAACACGAACCTCTACTGAATTCCTCCTCTAATACAACCTGGCCAGTTTCATTTGCATTCTAGGTGTCCTATATGACACAAAGGCAATGTTGTGAAGACTCAGGAATGTAATGGTAATAATATTTCTCCTTTTTCAAAAAAATATTTATTTTATTTTGCTGTGGCAGGTCTTAATCATGGCACATGGGAATCTTCAATCCTTGTTGCAGCATGCAAGACCTTTTATTACAGCATTCAAATTCTTAGTTGCCACTTGTGGAATCTAGTTCCCTGACCAAGGATTGAACCAGGCCCCCTGCTTTGGGAGTGTGGAGTCTTAGCCACTGGACCACCAGGGAAGTCCCTGGTAATAATATTTCTACTGTCCTTTCTCATCCTCTCTACTTTAAGCCTATCACCACTAATGTGAAGCTACTATTAAACCAGAGTGACCTTATTTATATGGTCAACCAAATACCTTGCTTAGTTATTTTTTTCAATTCCCTCATTTGGCTTTACAGGCTTCCCTGGTGGCTCAGCTAGTCAAGAATCTGCCTGCAATGTGGGAGACCTGGGTTAGATCTCTGGGTTGGAAAGATCCCCTGATTGGGTTTGATCCCTGGGTTGGAAGGGAACAGCTACCTACTCCAGTATTCTGGCCTGGAGAATTCCATGGACTGTACAGTCCATGGGTTACAGAGTCAGACATGACTGAGCAACTTTCACTTTTGGCTTCACAGAGTACAACAGACGTATTGATGAACTCCTAAAAGATTTCAGTATTGTTCTTATTACGTGGAATTTAGTAGTAATATAAATGGGGGGGGGCATAAATAATGTAATTAAACCAGTCAGTTATAATTGGAATATCTGGACTCCATGAGCCATTACATTTTGACCAAATGGCTTGTGTAAGAGGAAGTGACCTTGTTAGCTGTTCTTTCATTACTTCCTGATAGTAAGATAAAGGTAAAATGCTTTTTTTTTAAATGTAGATTTTCTGCAGTAATAATTCATTGAACAAAATTCAATTTTAAAATATTTTAAACATTCAGAAAAGTGACAAAAACATATGTACTCTTACAAATTTAATAAATGCTATCTACTCCTTGGAAGAAAAGTTATGACCAACCTAGATAGTATATTCAAAAGCAGAGACATTACTTTGCCAGGGGGGAAAAAAAGAAGAAGAGATCACAGGAAAAGGTACTTCGTGTAACTTTTCATGTGAGGGTCTTAAAGTAGGTTTATTATTATTAAAACAAAAAAATTTTTAAGTTCTCTGAGCTTCTACCCTGAAGGTTTTCACCAAAGGTTAAAGTGGTCTTTCCAGAGACTCTAAAGTTTAGCACAAAACTGGATTAAGGACAACTAGTGGTCTAAATAAATGATTGTTATCGTTATATGAGAACTGCAAAGACCAACACAATAACAACAGATGACTATTTACTAAATATCAATAAGGTATGTAGTACCGTGTGATTCCTTTTGAGGTTTCAGGGTTTGAGATGGGTGTTAGTGATAAAAATAGAAGACCAAAAATGTATTATATAAAATAATTGTGTTGTGTTGAGGCTATTTTTGGTTGATGGAATAAAATAAATATGTCTGAGGAATTTCTTTCGTAAATGCCAACTTGTGTGGATACGTGTAGAGATCTGAATGTTTTTAATATGATGATAATTAACAATTATTCTACCCAAATACATAAATTGGTATAAGTCACGTAATTAAAAACTGGGACAATACATATTCACAAAATGAAAGATGAAAGATATGAAAAGTCCATCAGATAATTATAGACTTGATCACAAAATACTCAAAAGGACAAAATGATTAAGATGTAGTTGGCAAAGGCCAACACAATATTGTAACGCAATTATCCTCCAATAAAAAATAAAAAAAGATGTAGTTGGGGTTGTAGGAAGAGAAATGGTTAATTGAAAATGAAAGGTCAGGTATTTATCCCTCTGTCCCAAAATCTGGACTAGGATTTGCTAATGTCTTAATAGATTCTCAGCTGTGAATAAGACCAAACAAATAAACAGTCTGCCCGAAAGCTGCCTCATGTGTAGGCCTTCTAGTCCTCACCCTTCACAAAAATTCCTTTCCCTGTTCCCTCTAAGTTTACAGATATTTTAAATTAAAAAAAATTTTTATTGAGATATTGTTGATTTACAGTGCTATAGTAGTTTCAGGTGTCAACATAGTGATTCAAAATTTTTATAGATTATACTGTAGTTACAGGTTTTAAAGGACAAAAGTTTCTCAGAGACATCTGCACAATTCTTCAAAAAATTAGCATCATAACTTCCTATTCCAAGAAATTTAACTAGGTCAAATAGAAAAACATTGAGTTTCTTAGGCCCTGAATGTGAAGTTTCCCTGGAACTATGAGCTAATAACTATGTTCCAAAGGCACAGTTTTTTCACAAAGAAAACACATGTCTCAAGTGTCTTTCCTATTCTAGTTCTACATCCAGTAGACAGGTCTCATTGTAACAAATCTTATTTCATTGACAGTGCACTTACTCAAGCCATAAATCTTTTTCTCATGATTCCAAGCAGTAATAGTGACAAGAACAAATTATTTTGGAAGATATTTTCTGACCCACCTTAGTTAGCAGCATATATGTGTCCTGTCTAAGTGATATTCTTATTTATCCAAATCAGCTTATGGTCCAGTTACTCAAATTTTTTAGAATTCTTAGTTCTGAGGACTAAGGTAGGCATTAACAATTTTCCCCAAACTTCCATCTGCAACTATTTCTAATAGACTCTAACCTCCAAATGTGCTTGTTTCAACTTCCTTGTTGCTTTGGAAACCCCTATGTATCATCATTTAGAGTTATTTTGCATTAATGTAGTTCCTTATAAATAGATTCATTCTGTTCTCATATTAAGCTATGAAGATTTGCTTTATTTTGGTTGTTTTTATACATAGGACTTACTAATATTCCACAGTCTTTCTTTTCCCTAAATATATGCATTAGTTGAAGTATTAAAAAAAGCTTCTGTATTAAAGTTTGTAAATCATATTAAGTCTACATAGGCAAAGGGTTGCACTTTGCATATGTTCTATAGAAAAAGAAAACCAAACCTAAGTAAAATGAAGGGTCAATTAAACAATCCTGCAGAGACTCTCCCAAAGCCACAACCACTTCTTACCCTAATTCCTAGTTTCACTACTGGCCACACTTTTATTCTGCTTACTTCTTTCAGTGCATTCCTTAGATCTGTTACACATGCTTTTGGATAATAACACGAACCTCTACTGAATTCCTCCTCTAATACAACCTGGCCAGTTTCATTTGCATTCTAGGTGTCCTATATGACACAAAGGCAATGTTGTGAAGACTCAGGAATGTAATGGTAATAATATTTCTCCTTTTTCAAAAAAATATTTATTTTATTTTGCTGTGGCAGGTCTTAATCATGGCACATGGGAATCTTCAATCCTTGTTGCAGCATGCAAGACCTTTTATTACAGCATTCAAATTCTTAGTTGCCACTTGTGGAATCTAGTTCCCTGACCAAGGATTGAACCAGGCCCCCTGCTTTGGGAGTGTGGAGTCTTAGCCACTGGACCACCAGGGAAGTCCCTGGTAATAATATTTCTACTGTCCTTTCTCATCCTCTCTACTTTAAGCCTATCACCACTAATGTGAAGCTACTATTAAACCAGAGTGACCTTATTTATATGGTCAACCAAATACCTTGCTTAGTTATTTTTTTCAATTCCCTCATTTGGCTTTACAGGCTTCCCTGGTGGCTCAGCTAGTCAAGAATCTGCCTGCAATGTGGGAGACCTGGGTTAGATCTCTGGGTTGGAAAGATCCCCTGATTGGGTTTGATCCCTGGGTTGGAAGGGAACAGCTACCTACTCCAGTATTCTGGCCTGGAGAATTCCATGGACTGTACAGTTCATGGGTTACAGAGTCAGACATGACTGAGCAACTTTCACTTTTGGCTTCACAGAGTACAACAGACGTATTGATGAACTCCTAAAAGATTTCAGTATTGTTCTTATTACGTGGAATTTAGTAGTAATATAAATGGGGGGGGGCATAAATAATGTAATTAAACCAGTCAGTTATAATTGGAATATCTGGACTCCATGAGCCATTACATTTTGACCAAATGGCTTGTGTAAGAGGAAGTGACCTTGTTAGCTGTTCTTTCATTACTTCCTGATAGTAAGATAAAGGTAAAATGCTTTTTTTTTAAATGTAGATTTTCTGCAGTAATAATTCATTGAACAAAATTCAATTTTAAAATATTTTAAACATTCAGAAAAGTGACAAAAACATATGTACTCTTACAAATTTAATAAATGCTATCTACTCCTTGGAAGAAAAGTTATGACCAACCTAGATAGTATATTCAAAAGCAGAGACATTACTTTGCCGACTAAGGTCCGCCTAGTCAAGGCTATGGTTTTTCCTGTGGTCATGTATGGATGTGAAAGTTGGACTGTGAAGAAAGCTGAGCACCGAAGAATCGATGCTTTTGAACTGTGGTGTTGGAGAAGACTCTTGAGAGTCCCTTGGACTGCAAGGAGATCCAACCAGTCCATTCTGAAGATCAACCCTGTGATTTCTTTGGAAGGAATGATGCTAAAGCTGAAACTCCAGTACTTTGGCCACCTCATGCGGAGAGTTGACTCATTGGAAAAGACTCTGATGCTGGGAGGGATTGGGGGCAGGAGGAGAAGGGGACGACCGAGGATGAGATGGCTGGATGGCATCACGGACTCGATGGACCTGAGTCTGAGTGAACTCCGGGAGTTGGTGATGGACAGGGAGGCCTGGCGTGCTGCGATTCATGGGGTCGCAAAGAGTCGGACACGACTGAGTGACTGAACTGAACTGATCATCTCACTGTATTTGTTTAGATACTTCTTTTAAAAAACAATACAATGTCACAATTGAAGCCCCAATTTCATCTCGTTTCCCACATGCCTTCTTCAGAGGAAGCCACTATCCTAAAGTTTGTAAGTGTCCCTTTATTGTATAAATTTGTTCATGTTGCTAGATGTCAGTAGATTCACTAATTTTCTTAGACCATTTTTTAAAGTTTTATTGGAATATAGTTGATTTACAGTGTTGTGTTAGTTTCTGCCACATAGCAAAGTGAGTCAGTTATACATATATCCACTCTTTTAAAAATTATTCTCCCATACAGTGTATTGAACAGAGCTCCCTATGCTCCCTATACAGTAGGTCCTTAACAGTTATCTATTTCATATATATTAGTGTGTATATCGGAGAAGGCAATGGCATCCCACTCCAGTACTCTTGCCTGGAAAACCCCATGGACAGAGGAGCCTGGTGGGCTGCAGTCCATGGGGTTGCTAAGAGTCGGACACGATTGAGTGGCTTCACTTTCACTTTTCACTTTCATGCACTGGAGAAGGAAATGGCAACCCACTCCAGGGTTCTTGCCTGGAGAATTCCAGGGACGGGGGAGCCTGGTTGGCTGCCGTCTATGGGGTCACACGGAGTCGGACACGACTGAAGCGACTTAGCAGCAGCAGCAGCAGCAGCAGCAGCAGTGTGTATATATTAATCCCAATCTCCCAATTTATCCCTCCCCCATGCCCCGTTTCCATAAACTTGTTTTCTATATCCGAGGTTTCACTAATTTTAAGTATTATATAATATTCCATTGCATGACTATGGACATTTAGTTTTTGTCATCATCACTGTGAACAATACCCTGGGGCTGCTGCTGCTAAGTCACTTCAGTCGTGTCCGACTATGTGCGACCCCAGAGATGGCAGCCCACCAGGCTCTACCGTCCCTAGGATTTTCCAGGCAAGAACACTGGAGTGGGTTGCCATTTCCTTCTCCAATGCATGAATGTGAAAAGTGAAAGTGAAGTCGCTCAGCTGTGTCAGACTCTTCTCGACCCCATGGACTGCAGCCCACCAGGCTCCTCTGCCCATGGGATTTTCCAGGCAAGAGTACCGGAGTGGGGTGCCATTGCCTTCTCCAGAACAATACCCTAACCAACATCTTTCATAGCGTCTCCTGGTGCATATGTGCATGACTTTCCCTAGGTGCAGGAGTTCTTAAGTTTTTATGGCCAATACACAGTAAGAAATAATTTTATATTAAGTTCTTGTACATGCATACATGCACATATCACCACAGGCTGAGTTAACTGGCAAGTAGATCTGAGATAGAAATTTGTGTTCAGGCTGTTTATGAGGGAGTGTCCTGGAATCAGTACCTGCTGGGAAGTAAAGGAAGCAGGAATATGGGCAGAGGTAGTTTTGTGCTCCAACAAAGTGATAACAAAGGCCTCAGCTGATCCAACATTCGCTGCAGTGATTATTCAGAGTCATTTGGAATCAGGGCAAGGGGATCAGGCTTTCTTTTACATATACCCGCACTGCTCAGTTACTGAATATAGCTGCACCCGGGAAAAGGGTGTGTGTGACCTTGGGCAAGTAGCTTTCTTCCAGGAGACAGTCCTACAGAGGGACTCACCCAAAAGCTGTAGGCTGCAATATATCTAGCAGCTCAGAGAATTAATCATTTGGTCCTGGAAAGGGAGAATCTAGGTGGTGCACAAAAATTCACAAAATAGTCCTTACCCTGGTATTTCTGTTCTATTTCATTTGTTTAAAAAAAATAAATGTTTATTATAATCCTTATATTGATTTCACAATTCACTAATGGATCATGAATTTCAGTTTGAAAAAAACTGCTTTAGAGTATATACCCAGAAATGGAACTGCTGGACTGTAGGGTATATGCATTTTAAATTTTAATAAGTATTGTCAAACTGGTTTCCAAAGGGGTTGGGCCATTTGACATTCCCCCTAGCAGAGCATTGAGTTCCAGTTTTCCTACAGCCTCAATAACCGTGGCATTGTCAGATTTTATATGTATATATATATATACACAAAAATACAGTAGCGGGTAATACAGTAGACACTTTGAAACTCATCCTTTGGTGAAAGTGAAAATGTTTTCAATACTGTATTATACCAAGATATACTTCCTGATGGCTTATCAACTACCAAAAGGCATGTGCATTTCCCTGATAATTAGGTAACGTTCAAATTTTAGTCTTGCAAAATAGAAATCTATTCTTGCAAAATAAATCTTTTAATCTTGTGATCTTTTTTATGGCACCTAGAGGAGTGCCCAGCATATAACAATAGTAAAATACCTGCAGATTGAAAGAGTGAATTCTATGCCTAGACACATGGCATTTTTTTAAGTTTTCACTTTTTTTCTTTTAATCTCTGAAGCAATGTGGTTTAGTAGATTACCGGCCCAGGAATTGTGAGGCCTGGGCTTTGATCTATTCACCCATGGGATTTGGTAAATTTACTCCACCTTTCTGAGGCTGTTTTTTCATCTCTTAAACAATAACTTTCCTATGTATCCAGCTTACTTCATGGAGAGTTTAGAAAACTGAGTTCTCAGAACTGATTTCATATTTTTGTAATAGAGAAAGCAAAGAACTTAGGGATCTAGATTCTAGTCTTCAAACTCCTCTCACTACTGTATGTTTATGACCTTGGACAAATCACAAGTAGGTCAACGTTCATTCACTTTTTGGAAGATAAAATGCTCACTAGATGATCTCTAAGGTTCTTGCTCAAAAACCCTATGTTCTGCGTTATAGAAACATGAAGTCAATTTATGAAAATATCATTCTTACAAAGCCAAACACCACATGGGTCACATGATACATTTTAAATCCACTTCTAATTGCTGGCCCCACCTCAATCACTCTGTAATCCAATGCAGTTAGCCCTACCCTTGTCCAATTGCTCTATATGTTACCTGAACTCCACCCTTAAGATTCTCATTTGCAACTGATGACCATTTTTATTACTGCTAGTATTTCAGTACTTGGTTCTAACCTTGTGGCAAATAGAGCCTTGTGCTGTGTGATTACCAGGAGAATCTGAAATGGAAGGATACGTTTCTTTTTTTTTTTTTTTTGATGACTCCATTAACTCCTCATTCCCTTTTATCACAAAGTTGGTTAAAGATGAATGGTATTGTTACATACTCTCCTCAACCTGACATCAAGGGCTCTCCGGTTCTGCTTTCTTCACTAGGATTCAGTACTTTCCAGACAGCATTGCACAGGCAGGCGGGGGTTTGCCAGCACTGCTCTATTGTGCCTTCTCTAAAAGCTATTCTTCCACTTCAGTTCTAATACATTCAAATTAAAGATATCAACTTCTGTTTCCTTTTTAGTATAATTTAAAATTCTGTAAATTATTATAACATCTAAATTCTATTAAATCAATATGCTGATCTTATTAAATCTCAAATGCAGTTAAGATAATTACAATCAAGCATGAAACCTTGCAGACTTGTAAGCAGAGAAGGTAGAGGAAGGATGTTTGTTTCTAGGAGATAGTAAAGTCACTGACAGAAGGGCCTAACCTAGCCGTAGGAGAGGCTTTGGAGATCTTTGTTTGCTTATTTCTAATTTAAATCTTTATTATTGAATGTCTATTACTCTCCAAATCCTGAATAAATTAGTTGCTAGAGTTTTTTCCTTCTGGATTAACTTTGTCCTTAATATAACTAACCAATCCATCTCTTTGTATGCATATATGTGCTCACGGACAGCAGAGGCTTAAATGCTTTCTTAAGTTCCATTAAGAACCTCCTCTCATGAGCCTGAAAGTGTTCTGAATGAGAGGTGTCAACATGCTGGAAAAGAGAAGCGAAGAACCAGGAACAGATCCTAACGCCCTGCTCCTCTTAGGTAACATCGAGAATGAACACTGATGAACTTTTCCACCCAGAGTAGAAAGAAAGGGAAATAGGAAGCTAGCAACCTCAAGCTCTCTCTGGAAAAAATGATCATATTTCTTCTTTAGAAAGATCAGCCTGGCAACAAAGGGAGGGATGGATGAAGGAGAAAAGACAGGAGATTGGGAATCCAATTAGTTGACTGCTACAAAATTTCAAGTAAAAAAAAAAAAAAGGCCAAAAAAACCCCACAGGGATTTGTACTGGGTCAGTAGGAATGCAGACAGAGAGGTGAAGAAGGATACGCTTGATGTTAAGGAGATGGTATCAGCTGGTTTTGTTGTTATTGTTGTTTGGCTGTGCTGGNAAAAAAAAAAAAAAGGCCAAAAAAACCCCACAGGGATTTGTACTGGGTCAGTAGGAATGCAGACAGAGAGGTGAAGAAGGATACGCTTGATGTTAAGGAGATGGTATCAGCTGGTTTTGTTGTTATTGTTGTTTGGCTGTGCTGGATCTTCCTTGCAGTGCAGGGTTTAGTTGCATGCACATCCCCATGGCATGTGGGATCTTAGTTCCCCAACGAGGGATTGAAACTGAGTCCTCTACTCTGGAAGGGGAATTCTTTACCACTGGGCCTCTAGGGAACTTCCTTCACAGGTTTTGACTTTTCTGACTACTGTATAGTGAGTCCTATTCAAGAAATTAGAGAATATAGGAGAAACAGGTTTTGGGTCAAGACAATGAGTTTATCTTTGAAAATGTTGCGTTCAGGTGCACTTGGGACTTATTTGTCTGGAGGCAAATGAATATACAATCCTGAAGCTTAGAAGAGATGTATAGACTAAAGATGTGTTTGTCTCCTAGTCTGAGGGATTATAAAGAGAACAGAAGTATTATATTGTTAAGCTTTTTTTTTTTTTCAATTGCAGGTGTTTCCCCTTGCCGGCAGTGTTCTTTAAGCTTTGACAATCAAAAGGGCGTCCTTGTTGTCTACCCTTGCAGGACGCATGTCTGGGCCAATCAATTAAAAAAAAAAA